>VUQH01032716.1:0-11610 GCA_015106775.1 Etroplus canarensis | reverse complement strand
CAAAGTCATCATTCTGTCTGACACTCTCTTCATCTCCAGAACACTCTTCACATACTCTTCCTTCAAGATTACCCCTACTCCATTTCTCTTCCTACCTACACCATAGTAGAACAGTTTGAATCCATCTCCGATGTTCCTGGCCTTGCTTCCCCTCCACCTGGTTTCTTGCACACACCTTCCTTCTCTCCATCATATCAGCCAGCTCTCTCCCTTTGCCAGTCATAGTCCCTACATTTAAAGTCCCTACTCTCACCTCCACCCTCCTACCTTTCCTTCTCTCTCTCTGCCTCCTAACATGCTTTCCCCCTCTCCCCCTCCTTGGTCTTTGGCCAACAGTAGCATAGATTTGGCAAAGTTTTTACGCCGGATGCCCTTCCTGACGCAACCTTCACCATTTACCTGGGCTTGGGACCGGCACTAGGACTACACTTGCTTGTGGGCCCCTGTGGCTGGTTTGACATCGGTCCCACGTCAATGATGTAAAAGTCGTATGAAATGAGACATGACCGTTCAGACTGAGGACGCTTTCAAAAATATTCGATTTAGGACCACATATTGAAGTGGCCTGAATCCAGTTCGAAAAAATCAGATCTGTGCTGTTCAGACTGTTATAGACAAATCAGATATGGGTCACATATGGGCAAAAAAACAAAAATCTGATTTGGGCCATTTTTGCCTGCAATGTGAATGTAGTGTAAGACTCTAATGCACTCTCCATGAACTAATTACATTAGCATTTAACATTTAATCCTTGTTATCATGACATCATGACAAGACACAAACTCTATGCTAGTACAAGGCTTGAATGGGTAAAAAAAGGCATACAGTACATTTGAAAGATGACCAAATGTGATCATTGTTCAAACAAATCAGTTATGTCCCGTTCATTCATCCTGTTTATCCCATCTGATCTGCAGTTTAAGAATTTTGATATGACGTGATTTAAATAGATCAGAGAACAACATGTTGTTCAACTATGTAGTAATAATATGAATAAGGAAAACATTTTATGAAAAAAAATATATTTTACAGTAACCATCCCTTTGGAAGCCTTTGACACAGACCCAAAACAGAAACTGCTCTTAAGTATCACGCTGATTCTGTTTCATGCCTGTCTCACCATGTTTTACCAGGTGTATTCGATTCACAACTGTCCTTGAAGCTTTGTACTTCAAGTCAGAACACACTGAGACAAATCTCTACTACATCCCTTCCCTTCTTTACTGTGTTAACCTTAATGACCCCTGTCAGAGACAAGCAAGAAAAAACTAATTCTGTGTAACTTTTTAATGTCTGCTGCTGATTAAGATAAAGCCAGCCTGTAACCTCCTAGTGATTCTCCTTCCCACTCCCCTCTGGAGTCAATTTTGTTTGGTGGGGAACAATGGTAGATAAAGCTGAGAGCTGGCGAGTTCTCTAATCTGAGGAGCAGTGCTGGAGCAGCTGGGGTGACGTGGGAGAGAAGTGTGCTTTCAGAGCATGAGCAGATTAAAAAAAAAGGCTATGATTGGGATCAGGAGTTTGATGCTGGGTGTAAGATAAAAAAGACAGCATGTCATCCAAATGGGACAAAGTTGAGAAAAAAACTTCCCCCTCTGTCTCGGCTCCTTTTTTAAAGAGTAGGGGGCTTATGCTAACAAAACTATTGTGTGTGAAATTTGAAAGCTGCCCAAAAAGATCTTTTCAGTTTCTTTTCTAGTACATTTTTTATTGTTTTATATACATTCAACTGAGGTTTCCATGAACAGCCTTTTTAAAATGTAATCATAAAGACACCATTACAATCTAGAAAGAATAAAAAAAGAAGATACTAATGTAAACATAATGGCACAAACATTCAAAACATCATTAGCTGCAGTTATATAACCATGGAGTCAAAAGAATAATAAAGATTTTTTCCAAAGGGCGGGCAAAACTACAGAGTAGCTATAACCAGCAATCCTCTTCCCTTGAGGCTTACCCAAGTAACCCATTACAGCACACACAATAAAATATTCATATGTGATCATGATGGCCTATTTACAAAAGCACCACACCTTCTTCATCAAAGCACAGTCCAGCTGAGGCTTTAGAAACTTGGCCTTTGTCTACCACACTGCATCAGTCTGTTTAACATCTGTTTAAAGTTCAAGCAGTGTATGTGAGTGTGATAAATGTGTACTGTACTCAATTCTCAGCTTTGACATGCAAGGAGTTTTTAAACTAACAGAAATAGGCAAAGAAAATAAACACTTATTAATTAAAAAGGTTAATTAAGAAGTATCACTGCAGCAAGATGTAGCAGACAGAAGGAAACAGGAATGAAAAAACAGAGCATAATAATATGTTGGCTCATAAGTATCTTATCAGCATGTTAGAATAAATTATTACACTGCTGGAAATTATTCTGGGGTAGGCTGTGTTTTGTCTATGATATCCCCAACATCAGATTCACCTGTGGTGGCGAACTGTCAACTCACATCTGCTCATTCATCTGTTTGAGTCAAAGTCTATCCTCTCAGCTGTTACTGTAGGCTGCCACCAAGCACAGATTTGGGGCATGTGTGGGCATGGATGAAATTATCTTTATTAATTGGAACAGGGCTCCAATATGCTAATGGTGTCTTCCTAATCACAAACAAATGTTTAGTGCAAAAACACTTTGGCTGCATCCACAGACTGAATAATTGTATCACTACATCTCTGAGCATGTTGAGCTAAGTGCTGGAGCTAAGTTCTGGAAACATAACAAGCATTACGAGCGGAAAATAAAAGTGAAACCATTTGAGTTCTTGTGGGGAACAATCACAGTCAGCAGCTACTTGACTGAGATGAAGACTGAACCTGTTTGTCGAATAGCAGCTCTGCAGTTTTACTTTTTTGCTGTGTAACACCTCTCCTGAGCTCCTGTTTATAAGCAGTGACACTTTCCTCCAGCTTTTCATGGCTCCTCGGAGACCCTTATTTGCTATGCAAGCGTAACAGAGCAGCAAGATCAGCCTCCAATGATTCTACACGATATGAAGTAAGGTGCCCTCCTTTCTTTTATATGAGCAGGTGTTATTCAGACTAAGACTAGCTTGTCAGAATCTAAAACAAGATTTGAGAAAAAGTGATGGCAGGATACTGGAAAACAGATATTACCTATTTATAGACAATCCGAAGTTATTCAGACCATCAGCAGCAGAACAGAGAAACATAAATGCTTTAATCTCTATCAAAGAGTCCAGTTATGATCCTCAGACAGTGAACACACATTTATTCCACTGCTCAAAAGGAAGAGTTTGTCAAAAACAGCCCAGTATAGCACATTAAAATCTTCTAGCTCTATTCAGCACTGAAGCTACAGTACTGGATAAGAGCTTCTCAGAGAGCCAGACAGCTATTCTTCTGCTAAATTTGCATATCCTTCTGAGACAAGCTTGGCTTCAGATTTAAAAGGACAGAAAAGGAAACAAACACATACAAAAGGAAAGCTCATTCACCAAGCTTTTGTATTTAAATAATCCAGTGCTCTCTGTCTCAAATATTTTGCTATAGCAATTCAAACAGACATCTATGTTTAATGTATACAATTTTAATGGCCAGCAGAGTTGATATTTTCAATGAATGAAGGGATTAACACATGGCTGTTTTAGTAACATGATTAAAAACTAACATCCAGCTGTTTCTTCAATTGAAAAAACAAAATAATTGAGCCAAGATTTTTTTTTTTTTTTTTTTGCTGACTGATTCATTCCAAGGATCTAATGCTCTTAAAAAAGAGCTTGCAGAGTTGCATGTTGTTGCTATCATGGCAGTGATGCACTGGTGCTGATCCCCAAATAAGATTTCATCCCCTGCTCCATGGATTAGAGTAGTGAAGAGATTCAGCTGTAACATATTATCTTCTCCACATGTGAGGAAAATGGAAGGGACGCCATGGTTTCTAGACTGTGATATGTCTGTTACAGTCTTACACTGCTCTTCACACAGTCGCTCAAATTTCAAGGTCTGTTGTAACAAATGAAACCACCCGAGGAAAAGAGAGAAGAGCAATGGCACACAGAGCTCGCTAACTTTAGTCAAGTTTTGAGACTGAGTGAGCTGAGTACACTGTCAGCAGGAGCTGAGAGAACAAAACAGCATAACAGCACCTGATATTCATCACACAATGGTTACTAGCGCCATCTAACAATAGTTTGCACTGGAGATGGTCAGCTCACTGTATCCTATAATGGCATTTGAATTATGCTGCAATATGGAGCAAAATGACTAAAAATCTTCATTGTGAACTTTTAATATATTTATACTTATCATACTTACACCCAGAAATTGTAGATAGAGGATGAAAGTACAGTAGCTTCCAGGTCTGAAAAGAGAAGGTACTGGAGAACTGCCTTAAGCCTGTATTGCAATGGGCAGCAGGGCAGCACTCATCTCCTTTCTCTCTTCTCTCTCCCCTCACCACTAACCAGTTGAGGCAGATGGTGGGCCCCTACCTGAGCCTGGTTCTGCTAGAGGTCTCTTTCTGTTAAAAGGGAGTACTTCCTTCCCGTTCATAAAGAAGAGCATTTGTGAGGTCACATATTAATGTTAGACAAGAGGGCCTGGCTCACAGTCTCTATACTAGTTCACCTGAAAGGTTTTTGATGAGGTTGAAGTCAGGGCTCTGTGTGGGCCAGTCAAGTTCTTCAACACCAAACTCATCCAAGCAAGCTATTATTGACCTTTTCTGTGCACTGGGGCAGTCATGCTGAAATAGAAACGGGCCTTCCCAAACATTTCCATAATACATAGAAACATCCAATGATGAGCTGAAGGGTTAAAGGTTAAGGGTTTTCATTAGAAAAAAGGGGTGCAGACCGATACCAGAAAGAACAACCCCATAGCATTCTAGCTCCTCTACAGTTTCCACAATGCAGTCAGGGAAGTAACATTCTCCTGTCATTCATCATACTCAGAGAAGCATGATTCATCGCTCCAGAGTCCACACCAGTATTCCATAGTCCACTGGTGACATACTTTCCACCACACCTTCCTACACTTTGCTCGGCCATGGAAACCCATCATGAAGCTCCCAGTGCACAGTTCTTGTGCTGATGCCAGAGGGGGCTTGGAACTCTGCAGTTAGTGAGGCAGCAGAACATTGGCAACTTTTATGCACGGTGCACCTCAGCACTTGGCCGCCCTGCTCTGTAACTTTACATGGTCTGACAGTTCATTATTGTGGCTTCTAAACTGTTCCACTTTGCAATAATATCACTTACAGTTGATCATAAAATATCTAGAAGGGAAGAACTTTCACAAACCGACTGGTTGCAATGGTGGCATTTTATCATAGCACCAAGCTTGAATTCAGTGAGGTCTTTAAAGTGACAGATTCTTTCACAAATTTTTGTAAAGGCAGACTGCACGGCTGGGTGCTTGATCTCACACACCTATGGCAAGGAAAGTGAATGAAACACCTGAATTCAATGATTAATCCATCTTTCATAAACAATCTATGCTTGTACCAATCAACGCTTTTAAATGTAAACTTAATAATGCCAGTCTGAATTCTGAATAGGTCTGACCTGGACCCAGCTTCTCATTTTAACTTATTTAGCGTACTGTTATAAATATAGTCAGAGTCTTTTCTCCCATGTTGGAAAGAAAAAGAAATTTAAAAATGAAAGAAAGACCAGAGTATCCATCAACCCATTAGAGCGCATTGTTAAACATTTTATAATGAACAAAAGAATTCTCTAGTAATTATTACTCTGTTTATGGAATTCACTGTGAGGCAGCCTTTGAATGAAGTGACACAACTTGTCACTGATTTTAATAAAACTTTTGAACTCGCTACTTTTCTGAAGCACTAAATACAGTTGGCAAATAGTACATGAGCTGCAGCTTTTCCACGCTCAGGCACAAGAAACAACAACATAAAAGCTGTTTTGACATATTCCATGTTTTAAACATCCTTGAATCTTGAGCACCAAATAAAGTGTGTTGACTGTAGTTCTACTCATTCACTCAGCTTCTGGGGTATCACATGCATTGCAGGTAATGGTTAGGTGGCTCATTAAATAAGCTGAGCTTGTGTTGTAGCAGAAATGTTTCTACAGCTGAGTGGTCAAGGAAGAAGGCTCTGATGACTTCCCACATTGCACAGCTGGGGGCAAGTGGCCAGGGAGTGAAATTTTCAGCAGTCTTGTGCTGCCATTTGCCTGATCTGCTGAGCAGAAAGAGGTGAAACCATTCTTTGGCATACCTCTGCACTTCCTCAAGTGTGCTAAACTGCATTTATGGATACTGCCACACTGCTCAGTCACAGAAGTAAGGTCAATAGCATGAGCAAAGCATTTGCAACAGAATAAGCGCTGCTTACCAGCATACATTTATGAAAAATAAGCAGAGATCAAATTGACATTATCATGGTTTTACACTCTTCACACTTCAGTACAAATCTTTTTTGTCCACAGGACTTAAATCTCAGAGTTGAAACATTTACTCAAAAAATGTCACTGCAATCTCTATTTCTAGCTTACGTATGCCTCTAGACCTGCCATTCCTTCATCCTCAAATTAGCTTTTCACCTTTAATTATCCAGTATGTGACGTGGTAGGGAGTGGAGACATTGCTTCACACACCCATTAACACAAAAACCTGTTTGAAGAAAACAAATGCCTTCTGCCTCCCTTTCTGAAGTTCGTTTAACAATGTCCTCGAGCCACCATTTTCCAATGTGTGAGGAAGTGCCGGCAAACAAGACATCCATCAAAGTGACAGACAAAACAAATTACAAGGCAAACAAAACCTTAATGTGTCACCAGAGCTAATGGTGTCAAGGCTGGTTGGCAGTAGACCCAGACACTCACATGCTACTGCTGTCATACTCATATGGCCTTGCTCTTCAACTCACAAAATGCCCAACTGAGGAGGAGAGAGGGCTGACGTCTGAATAAAACTCAGGTATTAACACCCTACACACTATTAGCAATGCATCAACCCTATATTCATACAAGTCCATTAAAGCGCAGGAAGTCAGAACAAGAGGCTTTCATGCAGGTATGATCTATCTGTACTGTGGCTTGTGCTCACAAGTGAAATTATTCTTTAAATGAATGATGCAGTCTCTCTAAAGCCAATAAAAGTGTAATTACATGCCTTGGGCCTTGGTGACAAAGCCTGTGGTGGTGACAGCTATCTGAAAATGAGCAAGAAAGGATTACCTTCACTTTTCATCTAGCTCTGGCATGATCACCTCTCCACAGGGGTCACCTTGGACGAAATGCCACAATTTTACCAGTCATTAAACTCTTAATCCAGCCTCACTGTGCAGACTTCCGCCTCATCTTTCAAAGAATCCATGGTCACATAACACTTCATTCTATCCACTGCATCACAGCCAGCCACTTTATCAGAAAGCAAAGGTGAGAAACCTCTGCTGGAACATTTATTACAAGAAACCACAGATTAAAGTTCACAATGACCAAACTTTGTTCTTTTAAATTTTGAGAATTTTATAGGTTTAAGCAACAAGGATCCTTTTAGGTATAGCAATATCCTGAGAATTACTTTGTTTTACATTGTTGCTTTTAGGTTGTTCTACAAGTTATTTTATTCTCTGCAGGAAACCGTGCTGTAGAACCTTTGCAGGGCATCAGCTCAAAGATCGCAGAGACCCCTTGTTAATATTTGTCTCACTGTATTCACAAAGCAGAGTCATTACATATTCAGAGGCAGTAAGATAATTTTCATGGCAGGTAAACTCAACATGATAAATTGGACAATAAACACACTAATCCAGCAACACAAAACTGCACAAAAAATAATGCTGCATTAAATATGAGCTTACTACAACAACCTGCATTATCACAGTGCTGATTATTGGAGTTGCAATTGAATTTTATAGAGTATTACACCAAAGTGTAAGCGCCAACTGCTAGATTTCTTACTTTCGTGAGTATAATGCAGGACTGTGTTTTATCTAACCTGCTACTAAGTTATAACACCGAGAAGAGAAACTGTTCTTATAATAAAACACAACAAACATTCCAAAAATAATTTGCTGGGTTCTGACATTTATTTTTGCCTTGTAATAAGGATATAAAGAAGATTATTTTAATCAATCAGTCTGGAAACCCATTGGCTAGTCTGTCAAGTCAGCCTTTTGGATCAAAGAGTAATATTAGCAGGCTGAAGCCAGGATAACAGATCTCAAGAACAAGAACTACCGTTCCATGTACTGGTCAGACTTTAGCTAGTGGTTTCGAGATTGTATTTTGGCAAATGCAATCTGCCTTTTGTTCTCCTCATGAACTGGTCACCTACATGTAATCAAAGCCTGCTCAGTTGCGACTGGTTAAGAAAACTTGGACCGCTAATGAAAACCAGAAAACTTCAGGTACTAAAAAGTCCCTCCCACCATGGGGGGTGCATCAGGAAGGGCATCTGTTGTAGCACCTCTGCCAAATTACCGATGAGGATTCATAATCTGTGGCATTCCTTTGGGGAAAATGCAAGTGAGCTGCTGAAGGCGCAGTTTGATTATGAGACCGCTCTGAGCTTAAAACAGACAAATAAAACCTGACTTGAAACAAACAGTCATAATGGCTTAATGTACCAGCTTTCTTAGCATGAGAGAAAAACTAAATACTGTGAGGTAAAGTTCATTTCTAGTAGTACCTCAGTAATGGCAACTCTCCGATTATATGGTCATATTTAAACATGACCGATAACACAGCTGTGATTTTAATCAATCAATCTTAGTAATGAGAAGAGGAAGCTAATCCATTGTTACGCATTATTCGTCTGTAAATTAAGGTCTTTGGGGTTAATTAACTAGTGGGCTAAGGACAATGTTAATAATGCAGCACTAATATAGGGCAGGTAATAACACATGAGAGAATGTCCCTCTCAACTCCAGCTTTCAGCTTGTCTGTGAGTAAAATGTACCATGAAAGTTCTGATTTCCTACAACGACTTCTCTACAATAACACTGACAATAATAATCTTTGCTCAAAGAGTGAACACTGCTCTAAGTGCAAACACTGCTTTGCTTTAGTAAGATAACAAAACTTCAAATAGAATCTTTTTCTGAGATATTGCTCAAATGAGTGCTCAGATTCCTTTGCATGCCAGTGAACAATTTATGATCTTTATATTTGACATGTTCTTTACACTGGCATGATGATAAAGCAATTAACTGTCATTAATGTACAACTAAAGAGAAGTCTGGTGATACATTAAAAGCTGTTGTATTTACAGCAGTCAAAATATCAGAAGTTTAAAAACTTTAATATGTAGTTTATGCCTGTGTCACATATACATGATAGCGGATGTTGTATACCACTCAAGATGTGACAGCAGGACAGAAACGTGTTCTGCAAGTTCACAATGATCTTGACTTTTGACCACAGACCATGAATTCTAAACAGTTCATCCTCTAGACTAATTGAATGTTTGTGCCAAATTTGAAGAATAGATAACCAGAATCACTCACTAGGATTTGTTCAGCTGTCAGATGTTCAAATAATTCAAAGTTGAACACTGTGGGGCATTTTGAACAAAATACAAATGGGAGATTGCTTCAATGTTTGATTAAACATCGTGATAGGGTTTTAATAGACTGATTGCATCAACTTAAAAAACTAGTGGCTATAGTTCATTGAAGACAGGCATAATCAGGAGGTCAGAAAAACACTAATATAGTCCTTTAACCCTGTATTAGAAATCTCCCATTTTTTAAAAATGTGCACCTCTATCCAGCACAGGCGGTGCTGTCTGCATCCCAGCTCTATGCTGGCACAAGAAGAGGCTGTTGCTCGACACACAATATTGGACAAGACAGTAACATGGAACATTTAGAGGAGGATGGAGTGGGCACCGTCGCACCAGGCTTGCCAGCTGTGATAATGATGTATAATTTAATTGAAGGCTGTGCTTCTATCCTCCACAGAACTCAAACTGCTCTTCTCTTGTCAATGCATTATTCAGGCTAATGGTGACCCTGAAATAGAAAAAAGCTTCTTATCTCTTTAAAGTTTTATTGCAGAGAGCAAAGAGAGGTAAGGAGGTATATCGAAAGAAAGTGAGTTAGTGTGGGGGAGAGAGTCACAGATAAGGTAAAACAGCTTACTGAGATGTAGTTCTGTCTACTGACATGCTTTGTGAAGAATTCTTGTTTCTGACCATGACAGCGTCATCTTCCTGGCAACAGGAGAAAAATTCAATTGGCCAGAGACTGATGTTACTGCTTAGCTGCTGACATTTCCAAGGAAAAAAACAAAGATCACCTACAAAACAATTACCGTGGTCAGTAAGGTTTTACGTACTCTTCTCTGCTGAGTAGCTCAGTTTTTCTGCTGCAATACAATATTTAAATCCACGATTTAAATAGAAAAACTTGCATTCCATCACAATCATCACATCATAGCCAACATCATCTCTAGAGACCAAGAGAGAGATAGATGCAAGAGGAAAGGATATTGTGTGCTGAAAAGTAATCATGCATACACTATTATACTTGGACCATCTTCACATGTGATCAAGCACATGCTCTGTAACATGGTTGTAGCCACGTCAGATAACAACAAGGTGAAAGGGTGAAAATGAGCCCACTTCTATTCATCAAATTAAGTCTGTCATATTTACTGTCTGAAATTTACTCACAAAACACCGTTAATGTATATTGTTTTTTTTGCAATTAGAAATAAGCTTTATTAGAGCACATGTGCCTGGAATTTGGAAATGAAGCTGTGCTGTTTATGGCAAGTGGGTTAGTGTAAGGGAGGAATAAGTATAGTATTCAATGGTGGCAATTTTACGCATTTTATAAATCAGTTATTTCATTGGCACTGTATGTAATTGCCACAATAATTAATCTTCTTCAGGTTGATCAAATATGCAGCATTTTTTTTTCCAGAACAGAAGTTTTACTTAATGGATTAGGCTATCTAGGTCCAACAGTAAAATACAGTACCTTACATATTTAACTGCATAATACTGAGGTTAAATTACCTGAAACAGAAATGCAGAATGACTCTTACTTTGACTGGCAGACAAAGTCACATTAACAAATTAGTATAACACATTTATATTCTACATTTCAAATATGTTATTTAAACCATACCAATACGGCAGTGACAAATAGCTGAATTTATATTTTTACATTCTGTGACATCACAAATCTCCTTAACATTGTTTGACTTTACCTAACTATCATGGATAAGGTTCAGCTCATAAAAAAATAATTCAAAACCCTTTCATCAAAAATAAAGAAAGGTTAAGGTTTAAAACAACCTCTGGGAAGACTCACAAATTTCTATTCACATAGACAAGAAAAAAATATGTACATACAGAAACAATAGTATTGGACCACCTACACATTACACCAATAGGAGCTTTTGTTTTGCCCATTCATAGAGAAGAGCATTTGTGAGGTCACACACTGATGTTCGACGAGAGGGCTTGGCTCACAATCACTATTCTAGTTCACCAGAAAGGTGTTTGATCCCCTTTTTTTTTTTTTTTTTTTAAATTATTTTTTTTTTTTTTTTTTTTTTTTTTTTCTTTTTCTTTTTTTTTTTTTTTTTTTTTTTTTTTTTTTTTTTTTTTTTCCATTCATATGATTCATTGACATGGCTCTCTTAAGGAAATGTTTCC
>VUQH01032714.1:0-13684 GCA_015106775.1 Etroplus canarensis | reverse complement strand
ATTTCAAATTGCTGAAACTAACAGATACCATCAGAACATGACTGCTGTGACAAAGGATGAGTAAAGCTGATCTCAGTAAGGAGAATACATTCACTATCATGCAACCCCCTCAGGCATTTCAGACAGGGAGCGTCTCCTCAGCAGTGACAAGTTCTCAAAAAGGGTGTGGCAGAGGAGTGTTTAAAGGTGAATACACCTAATGGCTAGAGGGGAGCTTACATTTTATTCTCTTAAGTATACTCCCAATAATTAATAGCTTTTGCAGTTGCAAACTGAGTGTAGTAATGACAAACATTCCAGCAGGCCAGATTTTGACTTTGCTGGCCTAAGCTCTTCTTTGTATCACAGCAGGATTGAATCAGGTCAGGGAAGAGGCCCAGGGGGCTGGAGATAAACTCCACTCATATTCCAGTTGTGTTCAAGTGTTTCCTAACATACTCTGCAGTGTTTGTAGTAAATTGTTACTTAGCCACATGCTCGTTTGGCATGTAGGGGTACAAATAACATTCCTGAGGTTTTCTGCTGTTCGATCTGCAATGCTTTTTGCAGGCCTACTTAGAACTATTAACACTGCAAAAGCCAGAATAAGGTTTAAAGGAATAATTAACCAAAAAAATTCTTATTTTAGCTTAGCTCAGTCCATATTTAAACTGACAAGCAAATGAAGCAGATTATACTAGTGCACATCTGCACAGAGTCCAGCAACACTATAAACTACTTGACATAGGCCAGCCTCACACACACACAGAGTCATGTTCATGTCCCCAGACATGCAACCCACACTCCTCTTACAATAATTCCCAAATGACTTTAACACACACCCTGTACTGGCCAGTCCAGCCAGCTGAGTCTCCTGTGCAGACAGGCTGCAGATGACATTTTGCTCTCTTTCATCATAGACTGGGGGTTAAGCTGCCTGAACAGGATACAACTTAATGTGTCCACAAACCCTCCTGGTGCTGCTATTCCTTACTCGCACAACAACCGTTATTATGGCAGTGTAATGGCAGCAGCTGGGACAGGATAGCTGTTTGCTATAAATCAATAAGGGAGGATGTGAAGCAGTGCACAGCTAATAGATTTACAGTGGTAGGTGACAGGAAGTGGTGGTCAACATTATCTGACTCACCAACACTTCTGCACTGGCTGGTC
This sequence comes from Etroplus canarensis, assembly GCA_015106775.1. NCBI lineage: Eukaryota > Metazoa > Chordata > Actinopteri > Cichliformes > Cichlidae > Etroplus > Etroplus canarensis. The sequence goes on along the minus strand of VUQH01032714.1, from coordinate 12,532 downwards.
TGAGATGGGAAGTTTATTAGGAGAAGTTACACACTGCTGTAAGGTATCACATCATTTGCTCTGTTCAGGAGGAACACAGTTTGAAAGCCGGATTTTGTAAAGCACAAACTCATTGAGAGAATGCATTTGTCAATTGACCATGACAGGCAGTTGATACAATCCAGACCAGAGCAACGTCACCATACCAAGGGCCTAGAGAGAGGAAACAGTCGATAACACACTACTTGTGCGCTTGTGCAGTGCACAAACTGAATTTGTCTAACTGTAGCAGAGCACGTCTGCTCCTTTCCCGAGCTGGAAGCATTCCCATTACAACATGCAACCTCTGCCAAATAATAAAAAAGCAACATAATATCTGATGGGCCTTGATTTGTCAGCTGATTCACTGCAGCTGCGTTAACGAACTGAATTAGGCCAGCGGATGCAGTACGGTGGCTTGAAACTGCTACGTATTTGTTTGGTCTCCGTGGGATCTCACTGTGAATCAAAGGAAATGTGAGCTGTCTCAGAGGAGGTGCCTGGGTGCAGACCAGAATCAGATTACACAGAACTGATAAAGGAGGAGGGAGTGAGTAAAAAGGGGTGTACTCTGTAGCAATAAACACTCATTTGCAATGCCCGTACAGAAACAAAGTTCACAAAACAGTCCATAATACATCAGATACTGTGGGAGGAGCAGAAATATGTCAAAAGACTGCCTTCATATCAGGAAAACAACTCCCCCACTAAGATATGGAAAAATGCTATATTGCATTTTATCTTTTTAAAAACTAAACCAAATATTTGAGCATTATATGTGCAGTTACTCAATTTTTGAGTGAAGAAAGTGCTTTCAGGGCAATGATTCTGCCTTTGTACCAATAAGGAGGAGGATATGGTTCCTTCCATGTTGTTTGGTTCATGGCAGGAAGGAAGTAGATGAACTGAGGTTTTGATAGTACAGAGAGCATCTGTGTTACTTTGTTTGGGGTAGAGAGGAAAAGAGTAGCCGCATTGTCCTATTGACTGCTGTTACAGTGAAAAGGAAACCACTCTCAAGTGTCCCCCACTGAATGCAACCAAAAAGGCTGAAGCACATCAAGATGGCACTGTGTGTTCACGGGCCAAGTTTGGTGGCCAATGCTGCATCCAAAGCCCTGTTTAAAGGCCTGACAGGGAGTTTCTTCTTGAACTGCTACTGCTACGCATCAGTGTGTGTCTGAGCACTGAGGCGATGTGACAGATGATTAATTTTTCAGGGAGATTAGAGGCACGAGGGAGAGGAAGGGGGGGTGCTTGGGGAGCAGGGCAAAAAAGTGAAGGGACCTTAAAGAGTACAGCAAGTTCATCTGAGAAATTAAATTTATTCATCTTCAGAAAAACTACAACTGAAATAAAATTTTAAAAAATATTTTTAGCATGAAATAGCATTGTAAAAGACTGAGTGACTAATTCTGACAACATCATTTGGTTCACATACTGCTGTTGTCAGATGAAAACCTGGAAAATGCCAACTTTCAAGGAACAAAGAAGAAATGAAAAAAGGAAGAATAACGGATTGATTGTCTAAAACGCCCATACTTTTTCAGTTTATGCAGCGTTTTGCAAAAGCAGTCACAGGCGCCAGGATTGCACAACATTCACAACCAATGAGAGCATGAAATCCTTCAAAATCAGTGAGCAAAGAAAACAACCAGTGGCTGAAGAATGGGATTTCAACTCAACATATGCAAAGCTACCTTTCTTCAGAGACCTCATGTTTTCTAACAAGTCAAGCTTCCCCATTGATTTTCTTTCTGTTTCAACCACACCCTTTCTGTCTTCACTTTCCTGAATCTCTCATAGAAGTGTAATTAAGGGACGGGGAGGAGGCGAAGAGAGACACCGCAGGACTCATCCGAGTTGCTATGCTGAGAAGTACGAGCCAGCCAAATCATCCAATTGTGAAAACTTTTTCTTTTGAGTCAGTGCTGGAATCTAGTTCACTCCCTCCTTATGTAGATACACTGTCAGTAATGAAAAAATTATCACTGGCAGTGTATTCATGATAAAAACAGGAGGATTCAGCTATTTCCAGCATGCTGTTAGACTGATGTGTTGGTATTCTGGACAGCTTTGATAAGAGCTGAGTTGAAATGACCAACCTGGCAAACTTTCATATGGCTTTTAAAGCGTGAGTGATGAGAAAAAGCAGCCATTAGGCCTTTGACATCTTAAGTAAAGGGACCCTTTGTGCCTTTGCATGAGCCAACCAAGAGAACCGCTGAAGGTAAATAATTAACTTCAGGGACTGTCAACGATAGAGTTCAACTGGGCAATGTCTGCCTTACTTGCTCAGCGTTACACAACTTCTCCCTGCTAGACACTTTTCATCTAGAGCTTTGGTAGTGACAGGAGACATTTGCTTTTGGAGAATATTTGCAAACCTATCATAACCACATTCAAATTTAAGGTAATCTATTTTAGTCAATTAGCACTTAACTCTATTTTTTGCTGATTTGAAAAGAATATATGGAAGGAATTACTGGGTATCTGAAGAATGCAGGGATGCCTATAAAAATAGAGGGGTACATTTGTCCAGGTCACACTAATATGAAAACTTTTTTAGCAGAACATAACGCAGGGAAAAACATACTTGGGGTGTTATAAATGTGCCATCTGCAATACATGTAGCAGAGGTATGTCTGATACATAGCAAAATAGCGGCACAGCTAACCAGATGGCGGTGTAGGTTAACGCTGTGTCGTCATACACTGATGGAGACTTAATACGCAAAGATCCCTTAATTTCCCTCCAATAATTTGAATAAACCCTCTACATGCTTAGGGTTTAACTAGTCACCAAATCGTTGTTTTCAGTTCATTGGGTGATGGTGGTGGGAATAAGACAGTACATGGAATAAAATAGTTTTTATCACCAGAACAACCATTTCAATGTAATTGGATCATGATCAAAACATAAGTAACACTATTCTGATGTATTTCCAGTTCTCACTGTACCTGAATGACCTTTAAACATTACAGTTTCACCAGACTAGCATGCTTTAACCACTTTTTATCCTGACTCATGAAAACATAACTGTGACTATAGACTGGACATTTGTACAACAGAATCTGTCGCAGTTTAAGGCTGATTACACCCATAAAAATGTTTAGTAGGCCTACACAATGTGGGGAAAATCAGCAATGTACAAAAACATTGCTCAATACATTTTATATATATATATATATATATATATATATATATACATACACACACACACACACACACACACACACATATATATATATATATATATATATATATATATATCACTAATGTATTATATAGAAAGTATTAGAAAGTACTGTGATACAAAAAAATTTTTTCATCATAAAAATCAGTATCAGCAGTGGACCCAAAATTCCATTATCAATCAGGTTCTTCTCGACAACAATATCGTTCGATGAAGATTTTCACTTTTAGATTGTAATGTTGTCATTCCACTTTACTGCTAATTCATCCACAAAGACTTTTGTCATGGCTGATGGGAAACTTTATCTCTCTTGGTCCCCTTCTCCATGGGAACAGTAAAACACAAAGGCAGGGTGACAGCCAAACACAGTGCAGGTCGCACAACACGTGTGCTGAGCTCCTGTAACTGGAAAGTACACAGTCAGGCACCACTGGACAGGGACAGAGGCGCGTAAGACAGTGAATCCAGTGAAAAAATATTAACCACAAGGGTGGGATGTACGCCATACAGTAATCCCCTTTGAAGAGTCTAGACCTATTTATAAACTGAAGGATCTCCTGGCCTCTTGTTCTGTTAATGTAGGACAGTATGAGGGAATTAAGCGGGGGGGGGGCGTAGATTATCACCATGCCACCACAGCTGTAGCTGCAAAATCTACAGTAAGTCACCCCCTCTGCTTTCCCACCACCCATCCACCCTTTCCAGACAGGAACAGCTTTCCTACTTGATGGCACAGGGCAAGCTCAGCGGGCCCAGTCTGGCACCAAGTATTGGCACTCTGTCCTAGTCAACATGGCTCACATTCAACAAACTCAACTGGATGCATTGATCTAAAAACCAGCTGGATACCACAGAGTTGCTTGGTGATGTTCTTGCTTCTCTGTGATGCCTACTGATAATTCAAGTACAAGAACAATAGATAAGGTGATTTAGAGTTTGATGGATGAGAGAAAGGCTCAGCTTACTTTCCAATTTCAAATCCAACTGTGTCAAGTTAGACTTTAAAAAGATATTAAAGTTGGCAGCAGAGGGCACCACAGAAGTCTTTAATCTTGTAAGAAAAAAGCCGATAAAAGCAATTTTAACGGGTTGCTGATTTTAGTAGATTTACTCTTGAAATCAAATGAAATTCAATTAGAGAAAAGTGTGCTCCCTCCCAAGCAGGATTTGCTGTCCTGTCAAGTCTGGAGAATCTGCAAAGGTAATGACATCATGGAAGATTTGGCAACACCTGGAGACATCACTGCTGTGGTGAAACACTGTGGGAGTGTAGTGGGGGCTAAAGAAACACTAATACATCACTGTCATACAGTACAGATGTGCATGAATGGAGAACTCATCCGCCTTATGCACAGGGAGCTCATATATCTACATTTACAGAGTTAACGAAACACAGTTTGGAAAGTGAAAGATGAAACGCTAGTTTTGTCCAACCAAAAAAATTTCAAACCCTAAATATAAAAAAAACAAACAAAAAGGTACACTTAAAACAGGGAAGATCAGCCACTTTTACTAGAATGACACTGTTAGTTAAAGCAACAACTTTTCTGTTCATCCACTGATCTTTTTAAGTTAGCTGGATCAAAAAGAGAATTCTTTTAGTTTTAAGACTATTTAAGTGTGACTTTTACGGTCACTCCTTTTATATAAGCGCTGTAAATCCCCTCTCTTTCTTTCTTTGACTTACTAGTACCCTCTCTGTTCTTCACACACCTCTCTTACACTGAAACACACCACGGTCAGCGTACTAAGTGAAACACCACCAACAACCAATGACCACCGGAGCGTCTATTGACAAGTGACGTCAGATTAGATGATCAATACCGGGGCTGAATGTTGTTATCGCTCGGCAGAGAGAGCTCTTGCACTTTCTAAAGTTAAAAACCCCCCACTGTTGAGCATAAGAGAGCAAACTTTTGTTGGCTGGAGAGCACAACAGGCAGTGCTGGGGTTTGAGGCATGCGGAAATGAATTCCCAACACAAAGCTGCATTTACATCCAGGTAGGCAACAAAGAAAAAAGCGTGCGTATCTCCCACAAACATGTAAGCTTATAACAGAATGGCGCGGATGAATAATTACACACAAAAACAAGAAAGAGATGAACAAAAAATGCCAGTAGTTAACAGACACTGAGAGCACTTTAATGGCTGTAAAAATGATCGGAAAAGACACTTTCAGTGAGTCCTACCTTTCTGAACACACGGACGCGCTTTAGATTAATCCAAGTCCGTGCTTTTATTGACGTCTTCGGTACGTTTCTCTTCTCTTTAATTCTCGTCCACACTCTCCCCCCGCTGCAGCTGGCCGACAGTCCCTCTGAACAAAAAAAAAAAGAAGTGAGCAAAGGAGGGTCACCTCACCCAGTCTCCGCCCCCCCCCTCAGACCCGGCCCCACCCACAAGCTTCCACACACTGGGAGAGAAGTGCGTTTCTTTATCGGTGCGAGCCGTAATAAACTCAAGTTAAACAGGCACGCAAACGGTTTATTTGGGCTGTTGCACTTTTACTGCAGTGCGTGGACTGCCGCTAGTGCGCGTACAGGTTGTTCCCCTTCATACAGCAGTTAATTCTTCCATTTGAATCCGCACTAACGGATAAAAACGGACTTTAAAGTCTACACAGTCGGTCTGCAGTACCGTATTATTAAAGCCTGCGTGATTTCTTCTTCGTCTACTAAGTAGTTGTGGCGCACCTGTACGACGCCCGGCCACACCTTGATTACAACACGAAACCAGACAGCATGAGTCACAGCAGCCGGGAAGCGATACTCACTCAGTTCGCTGTAAAACAGATATCGTCGATTATGCGCGTCTGTGTCATAATAGAGCTTTTCTTGATCATTTTAAACTGCGAGTTTGCACAGAGTCAGAAAGAGAAGAAGCCATTTGCAGTAGGAACTGGCTTTAAAATCTGTTACACAAGTAAAAGTATGTATTTAGTGAGTTTTTCAGTGCTTAAAAATGGCCAGAATCACAACTAAACACGGTTTCCTGAGCTCAGTTGGGGTTTTATTTAGTCACGACAAGGACTAAGCCCAGTAATTAAAGCTAATACTTTCATTTTTTATATATATATATACACTCAACAACCTATCCACCCACTTTCTCCACTCTCCTGAACATGAGGTTTACACACTCAGGAGAGGAGGAAGGAAAAAAACGAGAGGTAGGTCACATTTACACGTTAACAGTGTCATTATGGATTTACTTAAGAAGAGCATAAATGTAAAAATAAATTATACAAGTACTGTGCGAAAGTCTTGAGTCACAACTCCTTTTTTATATTATATATGCATGGACAATGGGAAATAGGTGCAGCAGTTTATTGAAATATGTGCAAACACAAATGGAAACACAGTACATAAGGCAAAACAGAGTTTGTACAGTTTTAATGAGCTTGAAAGTCAATATTTGGTATGACGTCTTTATTCTTCAACATAGTTTGACCTCTCTTAGGCAAGCTTTCTTGTAATTTCTTTAAGTAGTCTTCAGGAATAGTTCTCCGGGCTTACTGAAGGGCATTCCATAGCTCTTCTTTGGATGTAGGCTGCCTTTTGGTCAGTTCTCTGTCAAGATGATCCCACACTGCTTCAGTAATGTAAATGTCAGGGCTCTGGGGAGGCCAATCCATGACTAATAAATTTCCATTGTGTGTTTTTCTGTCAAGGTTGGCTTTTATTACATTGTCAGTGTGTTTGGGATCATTGTCCTGCTGAAAAATGAAGCTGGTCAGATGCTTTCCAGATGATGTTCCATGGTGGATCAAAAACTTTTTCTATGTTCAAAAGTCCATCATTTTTGATTAGTGCCCCAACACCACTGGCTGAAATGCAGCCTCAAACCATGACAAAACCTCCACCCACCATGTTTTGCAGATGGCTGTGGGCACTCACTGTTGTACCTCTCTCCTGACCTTCCCCATACATACTGACAATGATTGATCCAAAAAAATTCAAATTTGGATGTGTCACTCCATGAGACCTGTTGCCTCTGATTTTCAGTCTGATTCCTGTGTAATTTGGCATACCTCAGCCTTTTCTCCTTATTTCCCTTTTTAAAGAATGACTTCTTGACAGCCACACCACCACTGATACTATTTATGATGAGGCTTCGGTGAACAGCAGATGGATCAACTGAAGGACCAGATGCATTGTCTGTGTCTGGTCTTTGACATATTTTTTCACATTTTTTAAGGACATCACTTTCAGATATTGCTCAGCTGTTTTTTGCGTCAGGCTTCTAATAATAAATTGGCCAATGATACAATTCAAAATCAGTTCTTTGCTAAGCTGTCTGCTATGTGCACACACAACACTGGTTCATCCCTTGTACTAGGTGCCTTTGTTTATGCTTGAATGATTCAGAGGTCAGTGTTAAGTCGCATAACAAACACAAAACATTCCTCTGGAAATGGTCAGGCACAAGTACTGGATTGAAAATTAGAAAAAAAAATACAGTCAGCCTTAAAAAAAAAACTTTAGAAGACCTTTAGAAAACCTGGGGAACTATAGCTCAAGACGACTTATAAAATTATGAGAAAATCTGGATCTGTGAAGCAAAATATAAAGAAATGTGAAGTGGCTCAAGACTTAAACATTACTAAATATGCAGTATAAATACACAGTAGATGTTTAAAAAAAAGCAGTTTTTTACTAATTTGATGAGGAATATGAGGAAAAAAATACTGGAAAAGCAATCCCTATTTGAGCTCTGTATAACTGTAAATTAACAAAAAGTAATAGTGCAAAATATAAATATAGAGATAATTAAATCACTGATGTTGAACAGCCATATATTCATTTTGTCAGATCAACAGTCCAGAACCTACCAGCAAAATATATCAATTTAAACCACTCTAAAAGTTTAAACCACAAGAAATCACTTTAACTGATAACCAGTTACAGTTGTCAAATACTTGTTTCCTGTTGTCAGTTTCATTTCACCACCACCAAAACTTTTCATTTACTTTGATCTGCTGCTTGTTTTGCTCAAGTTTCATATAAATGTAAATAATGTGGAAATGAGATTTCTGTTATATGCTAATAATAGCAGACTGCAGTATCAACATGGTGTGTGCATAAGCTCCTGTAGCTGTCGATATGAAACATTCTGACTCAGAGAGGTCAGTCTGAGTTCTCAGTCCTGCCTCAGGCTGTATTGTCATGGTTCTCCCTTATGTGACCACTGTGACAGTTATCATCTGTGCCTCCAACAAAGAAAGAGACAGCAGCAGAAGGGGGCGGGGGCACTGCTGATTATATAGCCCATTATATTTGTCAGAATGAATGTGAGGACTGGCAACCCTCTCTTTAAAAATAGCTTCAGGCCCAATTGACAATCTTGTGTTTTCGTGTGTTGCTTGAGGGGACTGATGAGTATTGGGCTGTTCAGTGAATGGAACAGTGCCCTCAGATTGCCAAACTTGCCATCTGAATCTACATTTTATTGTCATGACTGTGACCCTAACTGTTATTTGCATGCCTTTAATTTTGGCCTTCTCAGATATCCCTGGATGGTGGACATAGGATATACAGTGTCATGAATGGTGCCTTTGTTTTAAACACAGCAGGTTCTTTATTTTGAAAATTAGCCAGGGATTAAAAGAGTGGGATTCATGTGGGCCTGCAGCTCTTGCTGTGTCTGCCAAAACCCTTTTGTTTTAGCACTGATGCAGCTTTGATGTCTGTTTCTTTTATAAAGCAAGAACTTTCCTGTAGAAACATTAAAAAGCTGTGTGGTTACATTCACTGGGCCCATGTGTTGATCCTGGCTCTGTAATACAACACATAGCAGATATACAATACCAGATATACTAAGTGTTTGCTTTTTTCATCCTGTAGATGCAGGTCAAAGAATCATCTGCATTGATGTCTGTTGTCTTGGACCAAGACTAATCCTCTAACCTCCCAGCAAAAAGATCAAGAACCTCATTGCTCAGCCAATTCTATCTTTTACTTCAAGGGCACCACACAGTGGTATCATGTCTTTGCTTTACAATACTTGCTTGTTTCACACCCCACAGGAAATGGAGCCATTGTCCTCGTGAGAGGAAGTGGCCTGGAGCAGACTCACTGCATTGATGGAGACTGTGGTAAATTATTGATCATCACTAACAAACGGAAGACACACACACACACACACACACACACACACAAACATTGACTGTCCACTTAAGAATGTTGTGGAAAAAAGAGGCGGAAGTGCTGCAGCTGACCATCATTACCACAAGAGATACTCTAGTAATTTAAAATAAATTGTAGTGCTAGAAAAATGCAGAAATGAAGCTTTTAATTTCATAAAACTTGCTTTGAGGCTGACTTTGAAAACATATTTTGCCAAAATGATTCCCATTCAGGGTTTACTTACTCCCATGTTCTGAAGTGTCTCACATTGCCTTTTTTTGTGTTTGCTCACTTGCCATGATGGATCTGTGTATATTTTTTTAAGGATTTCTTGTCAATATTGTCTCTAAAGTTGAGCCAATAAAATAACCCCACTGAAGATTCACTTATTCAGTTGTTCTTGAGCTTTTAAGCAGATTAGTGGTGGGCTACACGAAGATTTAGTCACTATGTATAACAAATCTACCAACCAAACTGTAAATGTATCTAAAACTGAGACTCTGTTTTACTTTAAACATACACTACTCACAAAAAGTTAAGAATATTGAGCTTTCAGGTGAAATTTCAGGAGGCGCCTAAAATGCACTATAACCTTTACAGGTGAACTTAATTTGACCTCCTCTACACTTTTGAATGCACATGTCCAACTATTCAGTGTTTCAGTACTTTTTGCATAACTTGCTGTTCTCAAACAAGGTGCTCAACGGCAAAATTCACAGCTGGTGTTTGATCCACAAATCGACCAATACATTTTCTGGTTCAGTTACGATTGGTGTTTAAACAGTCCTCTTCATCATGCTGTTCACATCTGACATCATGAGACCAAGATGACACCTAACAATTGATCAACAGTACCTCGCCATTGCGAGGCTTCAAACAAGATGTTCTCAGAGGGAAGTGGCCACTGAGCTTAGAGTGTCACAGAGTGTCACCACCAGGTTGCAACAGAGATACAGAGAGACTGGAAGAGTGACAGAAGTCAAGCTGTAATTTCTGGTCAAGTGTTCATGACAAATTATTGAGATATTAACATTTTTTTGTGGTAGATGCACCACTATTGTTGGCTTTTGTTTCAATAAATTGTTTGAGATGAGGAAATCACCATTGTATGTTTCTACTTAAATGCACTACTCTCATGATATAATATCACTGTAGCATGAATTTTTTACATTTTCCATAAATTTCACCCAAAAGCCAAATATCCTTAACTTTTTGTGAGTAGTGTATGATTAGATGCTTTTATATTAAATGCACTTCATGACGTCGAGTCTAACATGCCCTCTGACATGAAACTTATTCATTTAGATAGAATTATAACGAGATCACCTTCATCTTCTACGATAACAATTCCCAACTCCACAGGTAGACAACAAATGGTTTGGTGAGTGTGAAACTTTAGTTTTAAAATCACTCAATTTTACTTGAACTGAATACTTCATTGAGGTGCTGCACCAGCATCAAAACTCTTAAGATCTGAAGATCTAAATCTGAAGAAATATTATCAGAGAATATACGTTCACAGCCACTTAATTAGGTACACCTGTCTGGATGCTCATTTGTGCAATTATCTAATGAGTCAATGAATTACATGGCAGCAACTCAGTGCATTTAGGCAAGCAGAAAAAGACGCGTTACAAGCGTTTTTTCCAAGATACAATAAATTCCACCCAAACTGAGCACCAGAATGTGGAAAAAGGAGATTTCAGTTACTCTGAACATGGCATGGTTGCTGATGCCACACAGGCTGATCAGAGTATTTCACAAAATGCTGGACTACTGAGATTTTCCCCATACAGCTATCTCTAGAGTCTGTAGAGAATGATCTAAAAAAGTGAAAATATCCAGTGAGTGGCAGTTTTCTGGGTGAAAATGCCACAAAGATGCTAAAAGTCAGATGAGAATCGCCAGACTGCTTTAATTGATAGGAAGACAACAAAATAACCACTCATTACAACCAGAGTATGCAGAAGAGCATCTCTGAAAACACTTTGAACCTTGAAGCTGATGAACTACAGCGGCAGTAGACCACACCTGGTGCAGCTCCTGTCTGCTAAGAACAATAAAAAGAGGCTATAGTTTGCATGAGCTCAATAAAATTGAAGAAGAGAAAACTGGAAAAACGGTGATTCTGAAGTTCTCATGCGACTTTCGTACTGTAGAGTCAGAATGTGGCGTAAACAATATGATTCATCCTGCCTTGTATCAATAGTTCAGACTGGCAGTGATGGTGTGTTGTCGTGGGGATATTTTCTTGGCACACTTGGGTCCCCTTGGTACCAACCGAGCTTTGTTTAGACACCACAGCCTACCTGAGTATTGTTGCTGACCATGTCCATCTCTTTATGACAGCCCCATCTTCTGAGGGCTTCTTCCAGAAGGATAATGTGCCATGTCACAAAGCTCGCACCATAATAAACTGGTTTCTTGAGCATGAAAATGAGCTCACTGTACTCAAATTAACTCCACCATCACCGTCGCCAACTCTCAAACTAATAGGACACATCTGAGAGGTGGCTGAATGGTAGATTTGAATTATGGATATGCAGCTGACAAATCTGCAGCAACTGTGTATTACGATCATGTCAATAAGCACAAAAATCTCTAAAGAATGTTTCCAGCAACTTGCTGAATCTATGCCACAAAAAAATTAAGGCAGTTGTGATTTCAAAACTGGGTCCAACCCAGTACTTGCAAGGTGTAACTAATGAAGTGGCGAGTGAGTGTGTAGACATATATTTTTATATAGTCACCTCTGACCTTAAACGCCCTTCATCACGATGACGTAATTCCAAGTCACGCTGTACCACCTCCAGGATGGAGACCTGCTCCTCCTCTGTCAGGTGGCTCAAGTCAAGTGATGAATCAACCTGCCCTCCCATCCCTAAGACAAAAGTTTGCATAACATAATCATTAAACAAACAAATGGTACTTGTTATTCTCTAATTGCACTGTGTCCTACTGTTATTATTTTTGAGTGTTTTTGCCTTTTTTATTAGACAAGACAGTGTAGAATATCAGGAAGGTGGGGAAGAGCAAAGGTGGGTGACATTCAAGAAATGATCTGGGATGGGCTTGAACCTAGGCCCCTGCAGGAGGACCACAGCCTCTCTAGTACATGGGCCACCTGCTCAACCAAGTGAGACATCCTCGCACCTGTTTTTTTTTTTTTTTTTTTTTAAACTTTCCCTTTCTGGC
>VUQH01032712.1:14251-25974 GCA_015106775.1 Etroplus canarensis | reverse complement strand
GAGGTGGCGGAGGCGAATTTGCCGCGCGTTCAGTGTGAACGTACCTTTAAAGGTGACCTGCTTGACTCACGTCAAGCTGCCTTGACTGCCCCTCATAAGTAGAAAGTTTGAACAGCAGGTGGGTGTGTATGTGTGTATGTGAGATGACCATATTAGGGATATCCTCTTCGTTTGACATGCAGAGCCAAGAGTAGAAAAAAACATCTAAAACAGAGTGTTTAGAGCACCATGGATCCTCAGCTTTTGGCTTACAGGGACCAATTTTTGAAATGTTAGTAACTTTTCATGTGAATATAACAACAGTGTATACAGTCCTGCATAAAAGAAAGTTTTCACTGGACTGTATAGAGTCCTGTGAAAAAACAAGTACAACTTTACTTCTGCCATAGGAATTAAGAGGGTAATTAGCAGTCAGATGCTGCCAATCAAATTACCTTGATTATCTGACCATCAGCCAATGTGAGCTCCTCTTTAAAAGCAGAAGCGTGAAAAATTTTTCCCAGAAAAGATGTCCCAGCAAATTCACCTCAAGGTCAGTCAAGGTAATGCTCAGAGAGGTTGCCAAGAGCTACATCTCAGACTGTACGGGCATCAGTTAGCATATAAAGATTGAACAAGTATGGTTTGTTTGGAAGGCCTTTCAGGAGAAAGCCTCTTCTGTCCAAAAAAATCATGGCAGCAGGTCTTAGGTATGGAAAGTTGCATGTTTGGCGAAAACCAAACACAGCATATCAGCACACACACCTCATACCATCTGCCAAAGACAGTTGTGGATGAGTGATGATCCGAGCTTGTCTTGCAGCCACAGAACCTGGGCACCTTGCAGAATTTGAGTCCACCATGAACTCCTCTTTATATTAAAGTATTGTAGAGTCAAATGTGAGGCCATGTGTCTGACAGCTAAAGCTTGGCTGAAGTCAGGAAAATCATGGCTGCCCAAAAAGCCGAGAGAAATAAAAGATATCCGGAGGTCAGGAAGTAGGTGTTTGTTCTAGGTGCAAGAAAGTCACACCATGGGTCTGTATCTATCATGCAAAGCCACAGCCTATGCCTTGTGTCACAGTTTGATAGAAAGAGAGCCACTAAGATGGAATTTCTCCTGCCCACGCTCTGACACTTCACCAAGTTTGATTAAATATGGCCAGGTAATTTTCACATCATCTTACTAAAAACATACCTCGGCCTCTGTTTGGTCGAGACGAGGGGTGGCATCCATGTCGAGGATGCACACTGGGAATTCTTTGGACTTGCAATAACTCTCATGTGTGTTAAGGCTAGAGACGTCACAGACTTTACGCTTGGGAGATGGCTTCAGTTCACAACCCTTTTTGGGCTTCACCTGTCCTCACGTTCGGCCTTCGAGTTGATGCCACCAACACACCAGTGGTGTTGTGACTGTAGTGTCTCGGCAAAATCCCACACATAAACATCAACCTTTGTGGTTGCTCCTACAACAGAGGGTGCCTGAGGACCACATTTTGACATGATGACACGCACAAATACACTGTCGCGTCTGCTAATAAAGCATTTCGAAATGATAAGAAATAACCTATGCAGAAAAGCAGGAATGACAGTTTGTGAATGCGTCTGTGGATGTGCATTACTGTGTGTGCGGTCTGACAGAAAGGGTATGCGATACTCTTGTGTGCGTGCGTGCGTTCTCACCGTCTTAAGCCTCCTCTCAGTAAAGGCAAGTTTCCGGGAGGAAGCGAGTCGTGACCCTCGAGTCCATCATGGCAATGGAGAGATTGAGCAGGTGCCGCGGGCAGCAGAGGCGATGGAGGAAGTCACTTTCATGCTCGGCTCTGCACAGCTCTCAGAAAAAAAACGACAGAAAACCCCGATCAGGCTCGACGCTGGAAGAATGCTGAAGGAAATAAGGGAGAGAGATGAAAATGGGAGTCATTTTGTGGAGGAATGAAGGGAAAAAAGAATTGCAATAAAGAATGTGATAAAATGAATTCATACGAACACATTAGGGCATAAATGGACTGAGTCATGGTTGGTTGAATCTTCATAAACACACATCTGCAAATGAGTATATAGAATCTAAAGGCAAGGGGCAATATGCTTTGACTTTTTCATCTGCATTCCTATACAGTGGCCAGTGCATAGAACAGGTTGCCTCAGAAGCTCTGAAACTTTCTACACAGCTTCAAGGTGCTATCCAAGGGCTTCCCAGGTCCATTAACTGGACACTGAGCAACAGCCTCAGGTGGCTGTTTGTAACTTCTTTTTGAAAAGTTAATGTGTTAAGTCAAAGTGAGGGGTGTACAGATCATCATTTTGGTGCTATTGGTCCTTTTGGAAGCTTCATTATAAAAAAAGTCCTTGGTGCTTAGAGCCAATGCTTGCCACCAAGCAAGGCAAGCAAGTTCTTAGGGCCCAGGCCAAAGAGGGGGTCCTCTGAGGGCTGGCAAACTTTAAACTACAGCAGTGAAAATGTGCAGAGTGTGCAGTGACAGTTGGCGAGACCTGACCTACGTAAGGGGCCCCACCAGACTCCACTGACTCCCATTGCAAGCGGTGGGCACGATTCTGTTTGAACACACTTGAAGACAACAAAATGACTATAACTCGGCCAGCACGCCTCCACCTTAAATCTGATCCTCTATGTCCATGACCTTTGACCCCCACAATCTTGTAACTATTATCAGATCTTCTACCCATCATAGGTATTAAGCACACAAAGTTTGGTGAAGATCCAGCAAAAGAGTCAGCTCCTGTGGTGGTAACAAGATTTGTAACAGACAGATGGACTGACAACCCGAAAATATAATGCATTCACAGAGTGTGTCATATTAATAATAATAATAATGATAATAATAATAATAATAATAGCAGTAGTTACAGGAAACACCAGCGTGAAGCTGGATTTAGGTTAGAAAGCAAACTAGCAATGCAAGCAGAAGAAGAAAATCTAACCTGAATTATAAATATTGGTAGATTTCTGGAGTGTAAAAAAATATGGCCCCGGGGGGCCACGACTGGCCCACCAAGGGGTCCAATTCAGCTCACTGGATGGCTTTGAAAATGTGAAAATTGCCAACAAAAGGAGGCCATATTTTATGGACTTTTAACTGTATTTCTGTCAGTTTTACAGCCTTTTTTAACTGACAAATACATTCTCTATAGCCTTTCATCAACACGCTCCTACTTACTTCCTTTCTGCTTCTTTATTCCCTCGTAAATCTCTGCATTTTCGGGAAAGGTAGCAACAAAAAAGAACTTTCCTGACATGTGGTTAATATGAAAAACAACAAATATATACACAGATTTTTGCAGAAAGCTCTACATCTTTGGAGACTGGCTGAATTTTGGGGTGTGATATCCTCATAAGATGGTGGATAACGTCATCGCATTATTTTGTAAGAGTAGGTACCTCTTTTTCTCCGAATGGTGGATATGTGGGTTTTGGAACGGAGCTCATGATGACATGTTTTCTGAATCCTCTGCCCTCCCTCGACACAGTTTTGAGGAGAAGTCTGTACAGAGGGAAGAAAGAAAGAGAGACAGTGTATGTGAGTGTGGTCGAGGCAGCCGGTGGGAGATTAGCAGAGTTTTCTGCGAGTGATCCTCGCCGACTGGCCAATCTGTTCAGCCGGGGCCTCGAATTCACGCAGACGGCGCGAGTAGTGACACCAACTGCTGCGACAGAAAGGGAGAGCGAGCAGGAAGTTCCATGGCATGCCGCCCGTCACGTGACCACTTCACTCTTGGTCCCTGTCCAGCCATCTGTTTTTTTTTCCTTTCTCCTTTCGTGTCTCATCTTTCCCCCTACTGTAAGTTTGGTTCCTCCTCTCGCTGCGCTCTAAAAGGGGTCGCATGGGAAGATCTAAAGTCCGCACCTTGGCGGCGTTTTCTTTCATTGTTCGGATCCGGGATGCAACATTCCCTAAAAAACAGCTTAACAGCGCTGCGTATACAGTACTGTTTCACATCCTCTGCAAATATTAAGAAAGTGGGCCTCATTTTCTCATTATTTTAATAGTTTCTTCACCATACTTTCTGCATGTCATGACACATTCTGGTGCTGCTCCAATCAAATTCCAGACCACCAATTTGTAATACACCACATCAGAGCAACTTCCACACCAGACTCTGTAAAAAAACAGCCTTTTGCTCTGGAAACACTTCTCTTCCCCTCTTAAACAGAGTTCAAACCAAGCGGCAGCCACCATAGCTGGATGCTGAACCTAAAGCGGTCGCAAAAAGTTCTGACCAATGTAACCTCAATTCCCTGGATAAATGCACGGTCCCCTTCTGAAAATATTCAAGCTTTCTTTTAATGCACGGCTTTCTGATTTGATTCCAAGTTTGCCAGAGCAGTTAAACCATTGCATAATGACCCATAAACACACCACTTTCTTTTGGCATGAAGAAGTTAAGTACATTACTGGCACCTACAGACTTAACATGAACACAACCCGATTTCTGCTATTTTGCAACATCAAGATGGCAAAATAGGGCTATCCATTCAAATGTCATCATTTTCGTACTGTAAAACACACTAGGCCCAGTTACCAAAGTGCTGAACCTTGTTGAAGAACCAGACTGTCAAAAGGGAAGTGAGAGACTCCAAGCCTTTCTATAGTACGGGGGGTTCCAGAGGGTAACAACTAAATGGAAAGCAGAGGGGAGATCTGTAAAGTGTTTTAAACAGTGGACAAACTTGAAAGTACCACTGAGATAGCAAGATACTTAGAAGACTAAGGCTGAGTTTCAATGTGTCTTTGAAGTTAAAAAAAAAAATCCTTGATGCCATGTACTCACATTTATATTTGGCTTTTCTAGTCTTACTGACAACAAAAATATAATGCTATGCAGGCCTCTGAAAACTTAATAACACCCTTTCTGCTTCTATATGCCTTAAGACGGTAAGTCGCAGTCGTGTGCTGCTAATCAAATGCACTTCATTAACTGATCATCAGCCAGTGCGAGCACCGCTATAAAAGCAGAAGTTTCATCAGTTTGCTGGCCTGGAGCATTCAGGTGAGAGTTACCTCAATGCCACGATCTTCCCAGGGGTGGACGTCCCAGCTAATTCAGCCCAATGTCAGACCGTGCAATATTTAAAGAAACTGCAACTACATCTCAGACTCCACAGGCCTCAGTTAGCATGTTAAATGTTAAAGACCGTGACAGTACAATTTGAAAAAGATGGAACAAGTATGGCTTCTTTGGAAGTTTCCAGGTGAAAGCCTCCTCTTTCTAATAAGAACATGACAACATGGTTTGCAAAGTTGCATCTAAATAAACCACAAGACTTTCGGGAACAATGTCCTTTGGGCACACCAGACCAAAGTGGAGATGGTTGACCATAATGAACAACACCATGTTTGGTAAACACCTCATACCAACGGCTAAGCATGGTATTGGAGTGGTGATGTCTTGGGCTTGTTTTGCAGCCACAGGACCTGGAAACCTTGCAGTCATTGAATCATTCATGAACTCCTCTGTATGCCAAAGTATCCTGCAGCCAAATGTGAGGCCATCTGTCCAACAGCTTAAGCTTGGCCCAAAGTGGGCCATGCAACAGGACAATGATCCCAAACGCTGCAACAAATCTACGATGGATGAAAAAGAGAAAAAACAAGGTGTTGCAATGGCCCAGTCAAAATCCAGACCTCAACCCCATTGAAATCCTGTGGCTGGATCTTAAGAGAGCTCTGAAAAATGAATGCCCGTGAACCTAAACGAACTGAAGCAACACTGCGAACAAGAGTGGCCTGAAATTCCTCCATAAAGTCTTACAGAAAAACATTACTTCAAGTGCTACTGCTAACGGTGGCTCCACAAGCTACTGAATCATGGAGTGTAAACAATCATTATCAGACACAAAGTATAGTACGTAAAATGTTTAGAGGTCATCAGAATGTGATTTTTAGCGATCATACAATGCATAAAAAATATGCAATTCATATATTTTTCATTCTAAAAACTAATGATGTAAATAAACCTAAATTATTACACTACTAATCATTAGCAAGAGTTATTCAGTTTCATGTCAATCTATTTACAATTCATAACCGGTGGTTACTGTGAAGTGTTTTTTTTCCTTTAACTTGTCATATGAAGTTTGTGTGTGAATTAGCCCTCTGTTTAGGTCAAGTTCAGGACAGAAAATTCAGTAGAGAAAAATATTAAGCATATTATACTATAATACAGCCTAGCGCAAACACCTACAATATATCTTTAAATAAAACAGCCGATAGCACAGAAACAGGCCTGAAGGTAAAGGTTCACCTCTCCACCCTCTGACACTCTGAGCCCGAGCTCGCTGAGTAATTTGCACCGTGTTAAATAGATACAGTGTCAGCTTCACAGCATCCACGTGGAATATCAAAAAGTAAATGATTCGGCAGGGATAAAAAGTGTAAGACAACAAACATAATTGCGTTTGGGTGTCAGGCCTCTTTGCGCAGCTTTCATATCCCGGATCATTTGCCTGCATCGCTTTGGAACAGAACTTGTTTCAAACGGCTGCCTTTCCCTCCAATATTGTGCTAATGCATTTAATTTAATGTTCGCAGACGCCGTAATTGGTATAATATTGCTCTATAATACTTCGAAGGAAACCTTAGCATTAAGCACTAAATTGAAATTTTGAAGCGAACGCTGAAAACGACTGTGGGGGCAAAGAAACCCCATTAAATGTAATTTGTTCTGCATGGCTGTGGGGGTAATGGTTACCGAGACACTCCTTTATTAAGTCGAATAGGTAGCGAGGTAGCTTCGGATTTGCTCTCTCTCCTTCTCACACACACACACAGGCATTATGTTGTCGACACACTGTTAGTGAAGGTATTCAGCAAGGTGTAAGCTGTCGTCTGCTGTTATTCCAACTACAAAGGGGACGTTAAGCAGCCACTGGAGGGCTGCTGGACACACACACACACACACACACACACACACACACACACTCACACTCACACACCTTCTCCGTGCTCCTTAATGGTGAGAAAGAGAAAAAAGCGGAAGAAGAGGAGGAAGAAAGGTTAAAGAGGGAAAGCTTGAAATCCAGGCAGAAAGTCAAAAGATTAGCGGAAGTGAAGAAAAAGGAAAAGACGATGGAGAAACAAGACAAAGAGGAGGACTGGAAGGAGGACATAGAGGAAGAGGTGAAGGAAAGTGGGGAGGAAGAGAGGAAGAAGCAGCTAGGAGTTGGAAGAGAACAAGGTAATGGTTTGAGAACGCGAAGGAGGACGAAGAGAAGTTTAAAAACAGACATCCTCCAATCTGTTAATTTTTCTCCACACAACTTTTCCTCCCTGAACACAGTTTTTCCTCTGCTCAGCCTCAGATCTGCTGATTTGTGTCCATGGACATTAACTGAAGATTTTCCAGTATAAAAGGAAAGTTTAAATGTTTAATTTTGTAATATTTTTAACACATTCAGAATGTATTAAAAAAGTCATCTGGTCCTTAGCAGGTCTTCGAATGAGGTAAATACAACTAGATGAAGATCAATGCAGTGTTTTTATTTATTTATTTATTTTAAAAAGAAAAGTACCCAGTTTGCAAAGGCAATGTGTGAAAAACTAAGTCCACCCTTACTGCTTCCATAGGAATTAAGAGGGTAAGTAGCTGCAGGGTGCTTCTAATCAGCCAGGGTGGGAACCTTTGGCAGTTTACCGTCACCAGCAATGATCGTAGAGAAGCAATTGGTGCTGCCCTTTCAGAGTCACGAGGCTATTTCCAAACTATTTAAAGTCCATCATTTCACAGTGAGAAAGATTATTCACAAGTGGAAAACAGTCGAGGCAGACGCTAACGCTGCCTAGACTGGACATCCCACCAGATTCACCCCAAGGTCAGACTGTGCAATGCTCAAAGAAGTTACAGAAAAACTGACGCTAGCTCTCAGATGCTACAGGCCTCAGTGGGCATGTCAAATGTCAAAGTTCATGACAGTACAATTAGAAAAAGACTGAACAATTATGGCTTGTTTGGAAAGTGTTGCCAGGAGAAAGCCTCGTCTCCTAAAAAAAAAAAAAGAATGTGGCAGCACAGTTTAGGTTGGCAGAGTTGCATCTAAACAAACCACAGGACTTCTGGAACAATGTTCTTTGGAAGGAAGGAAGAATGCACACCATCACCTTTGGAGGAAACCAAATACAGCAGATCAGCACAAATACCTCATAGGAACTGTCAAGCACGGTGGTGGAAGGGTGGTGATCTGGGCTTACTTTGCAGTCATTCAATCAACCACGAACACCTGTATATCAAAGTATTGTAGCGTCAAATGTGAGGCCATCTGTCCCCCAGCTAAAGCTTGGCTGAAACTGGATCATGCAACAGGACAATGTTCCCAAGCATGGCAGCAAATCTACAACAGAAAAAAGAAGAATCAAGGTGTTGCAATGGCCCCGTCAATGCCCAGACCTCAACCCCACTGAAATCCTGCGGTGGGACCTTAAGAGAGACGTGCATTAAAGAATACCTCCATACCTCAATCAACCTCAGCAAGAATTTCTACAACAATTTGTAAAGGAGAGTGGGCCAAAATTCCTCCACAACAATGCGAGAGTCTTATCAAGTCATACAGAAAACTTTTCCTGTGATTCTTTTTCACATAACTTTATATGACTTTTTCATGACTCTCTACTTTTATTTTGCCGTGAGAGCAGTTTGGAAGGAAAAACGAAGATAAGGGGCAAAATGGGGAAGGCAGAAAGAGAGGAGGAGGAGGAAAAAGAAGAAGCCGAGGAGCTGAAGTAGAAGAGAACGACAGTTGAGAACGAAAGAAGAACAACAGCGTGAGGATGGAGAAAGACAAAGAGCTGAAAGAGGAAGCTAGAATGAGAGAGGAAATGGAAAAGGGAGGGGAAAACAAAGGAACAAATGGAGAAAGTGGGGGAAATTAGGCGACTGTAGGAGGACGAAGAAAGAAGAGAAAAGTGAGGAACTGATAAGAAAAGGAAGACAAACAGAAGATGAGAACAAGGCAGGGAGATAAGAAGAGGAAAGTAAGAGGAGACACTGAAGAGGTGAATGTGGAATGAGATGAAGAGAATAAAAAAAGGAGCAGAGGAAGACCGGGGAGAGTGACAGAGGAATAATAAGATGAGGGAGAAGGTGAAGAGGCAGGAGAGGAGAGAGGAGGAAGACGAGGGGGTCCCAGCGGAGAAGAGGAGATCAAACACAGACTCTAAGTCAAACTCCGCTGAGAGATCTTAAACCTCCTTTGTAATTGGAATTTAAAAAGTTAATACAAAGACGCTCCTTCAGTAAGATGTCTTTAGCAGATAGAAAAAAAAAAACACAAGGATGACTTTTTTTGTCCCTGCAGTGATGTTTAAAGCAATCGCTCTCCTTCAAGCAGGAAAATTAAAGGAGATTTCTTCTTCTTTGGTGTAAAGATTGTTGAAGTGTTTCAAGAACGCTGAAAAATTACAAATGTTAAAGGTTTGGAGTTTGTCGCCGAGTTTAGAATGGATTAAAGAGTCAAAACATGATGCACTGATTCAACTGGCATTAAAGCGCTGCACCAGCATCATGTTCAAGGACTTTTCATTTGACTTTCTGCTTATTTTCACTGTATTTCAAAGGGACTTACTGTACTTTAACTTGACTACAGGTAGGCTGTTCAACCTTTACATCACTTATTCATTTTAGGAAGCCAGAAAAATAACAAAAAACTATGAGCGCTATTAAAACTTATTTACAATTTTGCACATAAAGATACGTGGACATCAGCTAATTCAGGCGTTTCATTCAGTCCCGACGCCACAGGCGTATGAAGTCAAGCCGCTAACCATCGAACATGGTTGAAACCATGCCAGGTGAAAACCAGATGCGGTGCAACAGCAGAAACCGATGTTGACGGATGTTGGCGGATAACAGCACAAATACTGTTCACCGGGAGCTTGATGGCATGGGTTTCTATAGTCGAGCAGTTTCTAAGTGTTGGGCGGAGTGGTGTAAAGCATGCTGCTGCTGGACTCTGGAGCAGTGAAAATGTGTTCTGTGGAGTGACAACACTCTATCTGCCGGTCTGATGGATGGGTCTGGGGTTGGTGGATGTCAGGAGAGCATTACCTGCACTGTGCCAACTGAAAAGTTTGGTGGAGGAGGGGTCGTTTTCCTGTGTTGTTTTCAATGAAGGGAAATCTGTTTGGGGAACGCCCATCCAGAGTGACAGTGCCCCAGTGCACAAAGCAAGCTCCATAACGGCATGGCTGAATAAGTTTGGTGTGGAAGAACTTGACTGGCCCGCACACAGCCCTGGCCTCAACCCCATCCAGAACCTTTGGGATGAACTAGAAAGGATTCCGTGTCTGACCTCACAAATGCTCTTCTGGATGAATGGGCAAAAAAATTCCCGCAACCACACTCTAAAATCTCACAGAAAGCCTTCCCAGAATAGTAGAAGCTGTTATTAGTACAAAGGAGGGACCAACTCAATGCTTATGTATTTAGAATGGGATGTAGCTGTAATGTGTAGCTGTCCCAATACTTTTGTGCCTACAGTGTGTGTGTGTTGTTTTCTTGTAATCACATGAGGGTTAGGCCAAACAGTTGTCATATATGTTACAGATGGTAATCCAAATCACTGTCTAAGTAAATGTATTGGCAATATTAATCTATTACAGTAATATAACAGTATAAAGAGAGTATTTACCACGGTTTTACTTTTTATTTTGTTGATCCTGTGTGCTGTTGAGGAAGAACAGGGTGTTTCCTGTTGTGGTACTCTTACTTCTACTTATGTCGCAATGCTGTGTCACCATCTAATTAGTGAGCAGAAAGTCAGTCTGCTACTGTAACTCATAACTAATATGGACATAGATGTTACAGAGAATAGCGTCATGTGAGAGCCATCTCTGGAGAAGGGGTGTGTATTGTGGCCACAGCGACACCCAGTTTTATTGCACGGGCTTCGTGCAGCTGAATTACCAAACAAACAGGCTCTGAATATTAACAGCCCTGTTTCAAAATGTTTGGAGTTTTTCTTTCGCAGGGCTTTGTCAGGAGTGTGGGGAGGACAGCGGGACAGCGTGCAGCAGTGGGAGCTGCAGAGTTTTGCTCAGTGGAGGAACAGATGGGAGAAACTCGCCAGGGGAGGATGAATTCCGGTCAAAAAGAAGGTGACAGCAGAGCGTGACCGCCAACATGTCCGCCACATACATCTCCCTCTCTGTCTCCTCCTCGCTCCCTCATTTCTCTTCCACTACAGCCTCCCCCCCTCCTTTCCCTTTCTCCAATTCAACATATTTTCTTTGTTTTCTTTGTCCTCCTCTACGGTTGTTCTTCGTTTTCTTGTTTCATGGGGTTTCAGACGTCGGCAGATGAACAGCAGGTAGAAATAAGTCATTGCAGGATAAAGGTGACCAGCTGGAATGACCTCATATTGATTCTAACAGAGCCACTGGATTCCCTCACTGCAGAGCTGAGGGGTTCAGGTTTTTCTTTTAATTTGTCACCCATCTGTATGTATAAACGTGTCTGCAAGGGATTTTTGGCTCGGGAATACTTCCAATATTTGCACAGGCCTTTGATGTATGTGCGCGGTTCACCAGCATGTGTCTTTTTCCATCATTTTTTTTTTTTTAACGCTCATTTCTGATGAAGCTGGCTGGTTTCCAAACTCCTGAAAGTCAGATTTGCTGGGCTTCCTCTCTCTCTCTGTCTCATTTTGCTTATGAGTCTGTTTAGCAGCTTGGGGCCAAAAACACGCACTAAATCCCCCCCCCCCCCCCCCCCCCCCCCCCAAGCCGGGG
>VUQH01032712.1:0-14231 GCA_015106775.1 Etroplus canarensis | reverse complement strand
GCCTTCCCCTGAAAGCAGTGGTAACTCTGGGCGATTAGGAGCCGCCGCAGACCCGAGACGTGACTTCTTCACCCAGCGAGGTTGTTAGGAGTGAACGACCCAACAGGCGAGCTTTGAAGCATCCCAACAATTAAAAGATGGTGAAAACAAATTCGCGCGAGGCGGCGAGGAAATCCAGCTGCTCGCCATCTGACTTTCCTGGGAATCATTTGGGCTTTCTCTGAGACATTTCCGTCGTTTCAAATGACTGACAGCACCTCCCAATGCTGTGATTAACAGCATAAAATTATTGCATTATTCTGCTTTTTTTAAAGGACAACAGGTAATAGACTGACAGACTCTGTCTCCAGGAGAAGAATGAACAAATTGTATGTGTGTTAAGTGGGTGTTGCACGCAACAAAGCACAACTCAAGATGTGTTGAAGGCTTTTCATGTCCTGGCGACAGGTGTAGCCTTCACAACAGCACGTCTGCATCAATCAGTTTATGACACGTTTAGTTTGGTTATTCAGTTCTAATTTCCATAAATCTCTTCAGTGAGCGAGTTGAATGGTGGAAACTGTATTTTTAATATCGGAGAGCAGGATGAGGTGCTGTTTGTTCTAAGGGTGCAAAGAATTTGCAGTATATTACATATGGTTTTAAATCAAACTACGCTTACAGAATGTAAATAGTCATTCCAAAATTTGATGTCAAAAGGCTGCCACATATGTTAGTTTCAACATGGTGCTGAAACACAACCGTGGTGGGAATATTCCGTTCCAACGCATCCCAACGGGGCTCTACTGGATTGAGCTCTGGTGACCGTGGAGCTCATTGTCATGTTCGAGGAACCAGCTTGAGATGATTGGAGCTCTGTTATCCTGCTAGAAGCAGTCATCAGAAGATGGGTCATAAAGGAATGGATATGGTCAGCAACAATACTCAGGTAGGTGGTGGCATTTAAACAGCGCTCCGGTTGGTGGTAAGGGGTCGAAAGCGTGCCAATATTGTCCACCACGCCAGTGGTGCATCGAGAACCCTTTATGCAGGGCCGGATGGATCCATGCTTTCATGTTGTTTGTACCAAATTCCAATCCTACCATCCAGAATGTCACGGTGGAATCTGAGACTCATCAGACCTGGCAACGTTTTTCCAGTCTTCTGTTGTCCAGTTTTGGTGAGCCCATGTGAATTGTAGCCTCAGTTTCCTGTTCTTAGCTGACAGGAGTGGCACCCAGTGTGGCTTAACTTTAAGCCTTAATATAATTTAAATGGGTGAGTTATATAAAAAAATCTACCCTTGTAGAAATATGAAAGGTTAAATTAGCTACCAGGGCCAAAAGGGCTTTGTTGTAGAAGGCTGTAGTTTTTTTATTTCTGTTGTAAAGTTAAACATTTTAACATGGGAGTCTATGGGGATTGACTCACCTTTGGAGGCAGCCTCAAGTGGCCCCTAGAGGAACTGCAGTTAACTCGCAAGTTCTGGTCTGGTCTCATCATAAGTTGTCAGGTATTCTCAGGCCGACTCTTTACCAGAAAAGCCCTTTTTGTAGCAGAAACATAAACTTTCATGCCTAAATATGTATTAAATTTGTAATTTATTATGTTTTGCTCTTTTTTGTGGGGTTCGTCATATACAAAACCTCAGCACAGCCAAATGTTAGCCTGCAACCAAATACAAGTTACTCTGTTATTGTTTTAACGTTTTAAAAGTAAACGACAGTGGCTTTTAAGAAATATAACCTTTGTAAATTTCAAAGCTGAAACGCTACTGTACTGTCACAACAGTATCAGATCATACTTCCCCCCAAATAAATGCTATTATAGGGCATAAAAGGCAAAAAACAGAAAGTTCCAGCAGCGACAGTATTTACCCCGCAGTCCTCTACCATTTACCATCAAACAACATGCTTGGTTTGATTCTGCGTGTCCTGTACTATGACATATGAGGACACTAACTGATAAAAAGCCTCCCAGTACTGTTTCCCACTCTGCGTTTCACATGTGAATACCCAGCATGCATTAGGTGGCTGTGGGTAGGTGAGCCCCGGGCTAAATTATGGCTCCACGCTCAATTGTGTAGGAGGGCTGTTTTTACCAGGCACCCAGGGGCCCACATAACCTCAGCTCAGGCCTTTAATACACCGAGTACAATCATAAACCCTGTCCTGCAGACAAACACATCCAGACGCTGTATGTATGTGCACAAAGCGTAATAATAGAGGACAATATTACAGTTTCACATGTGAAAATGTGTTTTTAAAACTGTCCACTTATGGACATCTCTCGGAGTTGCATCAATGCACTCATTCTTTGTTTTACTTTGGATACACACCATGTGATTGATCAGATTACACATAAGTGGTGAAATTCTAAAGAAAACAGACCGCTATGTTTCCTTTTTTTTCACTTTTCACCAAAAATGTTGATGCATTCACTTTACATTCCTCAATACAACGCTAAAAATACACGCTTTTATAGCGTATAGTGTCTCTCTTTGCTCTCCTTTCTGTCTTCTCTGTCCCCTCACCCCCAACCAGTTGAGGCAGATGGCTGTCCCTCCCTGAGCCTGATTCTGCCGGAGGTTTCTTCCTGTTAAAATGGAGTTTTTCCTTCCCACAGTCGCCGAGTGTTTGGTCATAGGGGATCATCGGATTGTTGGGGTTTTCTCTTTAACACTGTAGTATCTTTACCTTACAGTGTGAAGCACCTTGAGGTGACTTTTGTTGTGAATTGGCGCTATATAAATAAAATTGAATTGAATTGAAAGAAATGTTTAAAGCATAGAAAGATACAATCAATACCATGGCATTTAGGGACTTTGAGTGGCTCGAGGAATAATCATGTTAAAACCAGGTATGGAAGGAGGATTAAACAATATAAAATGAGAGTAAGGCTTAAATTCTATGCCATCTTGCTCTACACACGCGTACGGATACACATCCATATGAGCTAAACCTCTCCAACACCCTCACATTCTCCAGAGCTTTAAACAGGCAAACTGAACACACAGACTGAGATCCAAGAAAGCAGATGCTGCTACACACCAACACATGCAGAAATGAATATCAGTTTTTTAGCGTCACGTTTGTCATATGTGCTCTTTCTGTGTCACTTTCCGCACACACTCCAATTACCCAGAAACACACATCCTCTCACAGAAAATTCTATGCTTTGTGTTTGCAAACAGGAAATTTATGTGTCTTCGAGGACGTAATCTCACGGTGTGAGCACCACTATAAAAAGAGAGGTTTTTTTGCAGTTTGCTGGTCTGGAGCATTCAGGTGTGTGTTAACACAATGCCACAGTCTTTCCAGGAGTGTACATCCCACCAAGGTCCCTCCAAGATCAGTCTGTGTAATGCTCAGAGAAACTGCAAAAACCCAGGAGTTACCTTTTAGATTCTGCAGGCCTCGGTTAGCATGTTAAACGTTAAAGTTCATAAGAGTACAATCAGAAAAAGACTGAACAAATATGGATTGTTTGGAAGGGCTGCCATGAGAAAGCCTCTCCTCTATAAAGAGAAAATGGCAGCTCAGTTTAGGTTTGCAGCGTTGCAGCTGAACATACCACAGGACTTCTGGAACAATGTTCTTTGGATAGGTGAGAGCAAAGATGACATGAGAGATGTTGGGCCATAATGCACAGCATATGAGCACAAACTCCTCATACCAACTGTCAGGTGTGGTGGTGGTGGAGGAGTGATGATTTTGGCTTGTTTTCAGGCACAGGATCCGAGCACCTTGCAGTCATTGAGCTGATCTTGAACTCTGATCTATACCATCGTCTTTTAGAAGTTAAATGTGAGGCCATCTGTTTCAAACATAAAGCTTGGCTGAAACTGGGTTATGCAACAGGACAATGATCCCAAGCACAGTAGCAAATCTACAACAAATTGGCTGAACAAGAAAAGTGTGTTGCAATGACCCAGTCAAAGGCCAGACCTCAACCCCACTGAGATGCTGTGGCATGACCTTAAGAGAGCTATGCATAAGCGAATGTCAATGAACTGCAGCAACATTGTAAAGAAGAGTGGGTCAAAATACCTCCACAATAATGCAAACAATGGATAAAATCATACAGAAAAACCATTACCATTACAGGACTTCATAAAGTACTGTGAAACATTTTTTTTTTGCATTACTGTATACATTTATGAGACAATACAAACATGAGATATGACATTGCTCCTAAAGCTGTCTTAAAAGATTAAAGTAAGCAGTGTAGAAAAACATATCCATTCATAGTGGAAGTAACAGTATCAAGTAATAGACTTATTTCAAAGCTGAAGCTCAAACATACTATTTACAACATAATTTTATTAAAAATATGCTATAGCAGTCAATCAAAGTGGCCATACCCCTAACTTTAATCCTTTGTACAATGATTACTGGGGAAAAAAATGATACAGAGACCAAAACTGTGTTTTTATTGTTGTGAGCATGTCTAATTCTGCTGTAAAGTTGGACATTTTAACATGGGAGTCTATGGGGACTGACTCATTTTTTTAAGCCACCCTCAAGTGGCCACTAGAGGAACTACAGCTTTTGGTAGTTACATGTCTGAACTAGCAGCCATTATGTCATAACATACCTTGTATTTTAGTATAGAAAAAAAAGAAAAGAAAAGCGCCGGTGGAGAGAGGTGGAGAGGGCAGATCCATCCATCCATCCATCCAGCCATCCATCCATCCATCCGGTCTCTCTGCTTTGACTTTGTTTCTTTGTTCTGGCCTTATGTCACCACTAGCAGATTTTTTTTCATGAGGGGAAGGAGGTAAACAGAGTCACCAGAGAACACAGCCGCAAGCTAAAAGGAAAATAAAACACATTTTTGAAGCTGGAGTGGTGTGTGTCTGTGTGTTTGCGTTGAAGCAGTGCCACTAATGGTACTGCTGTCTCTCTGTTTCTTTTTCACAATCTCTCACACACACAAATTTTACATATTTATACACAAATCAGAACAACTAATCACACGACTGTCAATCTCTGTCATTCTCTTTTAAACTCACTTTTACTCCATCATGCACACACACACACACACACACACACACACACACACACCGATGCTTGGGGCTGTTTGGCTCAGCACCGTCACGCTGCCATACTGAGGAGGCAGGTGTTAATTACCGAGTGAAGCGCGAGCTAAAAAGGTGGACGGCTCGGAACAGAGAAGAAGAAATTGGACACCCTCCTCCCCATGCAGACACACACATACACACACACACACACACCACCAGCACCTCCTCACACACCCTTGCAGGAACAGCCGCCACAACAACACACCTTTGTTCCCCAATTAAAGGCCCTACAGCTTGCGACTCCTCATCTATCGCCGCAGTGACAGCGGCTTAATCAACGCAGCGCAGGCGTCTCCAAGTGCACCCGAGAAGAAATTCTCTTCCCACTGCAGCAGAGTTCCCCCTCAGTAGTCTTTGAAATGCTTCTGTCTAAGCGCCTTTAAGCAAGGCATTTAGCATGTGTAGCTTTATTTTCTGTGTTTTAATAATTTCAGCGGATCATATCGTTTCTTTTACCTCATTTCCTGCCCTTTTTCCTCCTCTGCAACACTCATACGCATTTGGATAATTCTCATTATCACCTTCTCAAAAGCAGATGATAGCAGTGGCCCCAAAGACTGGGAAGGAGACGCAAAATAAGAAGAAAAAGAGGCCTTTTGGGTGGCGTGTTAATTTGTCTTTGTGCATCCAGTTTAACTTTGATGCTCTTCGGTAAATTCAATCTGGAAAAAATATAATTATCCAAAGTTTGAGCTCGACTTTTTGTTGGAGAATTTAAAGGTGCTGTGAGCTTTTTACAGCTCTATAAAGCTGTCATTATTATGATTATGCTATTGTTCCCCTTTTTATGTTTCTTTTTATGTGTCCTTGTTATTCTCCGTCTTCTATTGTTGACCGGTGTTTAATCTTTTTAGTTCATATTTGAGGAAAAAATGTGGATATAAAACATTTTACTGCACAAATCCATTTAGCCTTATTAATTTAGGTCTTTTGCGATGAGGGTTTGCATTGATCAGTTTCAGTCTTGACTGTTTTAGTGACACCTGTGGTAAGTGGTGGTAATAACAACCAGTTTGTAAATAAACTGTATATAAGAGATTAACCCAGTCACCAAGATGTCCTCTGCTGAACATTCTTGCCATTGCCTTCATGATCAAGCTGCGGGTCACCTACACATTACACCTACAGGAGTTTTTATGACATCCCATTCTAAATCTGTAGGCGTGAGTATGGAGTTGGTCCCCGTTTGCAGCTGTAACAACTTCCACTCTTTTGGGAAGGCTTTTTGCAAGACTTTGGCGTGTGTGCGTTAATTTTTGCCCATTTGTCCAGAAGAGCATTTGTTGGATGAGAAGGCCCGGCTTGCAATCCCTGCTCTAGCTCACGGGGTTGAGGTCAGGGTTCTGTGCAGGCCGGCCACGGCTTTATGGTGCTTGCTTTGCGAGTTAAGAGATGAGCCTGTTGTTAAACAACCTGTAGTGGTTTGCGCGTTTGCCTTATACGCGAAAAGTCCCTGGTTTGCTTCCAGGTGGAGACACAAGCCCCCCCCCACCATGGAGGGTTGCACCAGGAAGGGCATCCAGTGTAAACAGTGCAGAAAGCCTTCCCAGAAGAGTAGAAGCTGTTACACCCCAAAGGATGGACCCACTACATATTAATGGATTCAGAATGGGATGTCATAAAACTTCCTATAGGTGATAAATGCCGGTGGTCCAATACTTTGTCCACACAGTGTGTATAAGCACGTGTCCTTTCCCTTGAATCATATTGTAAAAAAAAGCCAGACATGAACCAGTCAGTCAAAAACAAGCATCAAATGTGGAGCTACAATCTTAATGACTCTTTTGCACATTTAATTTACAGAAGCACTCCTAGCAAGAGCTGCATGGACCCTGTAGATCCTCCAACATGTGGGTGGTCTTTTGGAAACTCCCAGGCTTTCATCTTTCATGAAAAAAAAAACCCCTCTACATATATTGCCGGTACCCAAAGAAGGGTCTTTCTTTTTAGCTAGAAAAGTTTGGTCCGGGTGGAGCTAGGCAACAGTCTGGCACCCTCGGTGGTCACTGTGTGAGACCTGCAGCCTTTGCATCAGTGAAACCATCATGCTCCTGAGCCCCAGCACCTCAGTGTCATCCACCGAAATGGAGACGGAGGAGGTATGAGGAGAAAAAAAAAAAACCTGACGGCTTCGGCCGGAAATTCAATGTGGCGTCACATATGGGACACATAAGCTGCGTCTTTTATAGTTTCTCTTTGTGTGCACGTGTGTGCGTGCGTGTGTGTGTGTTTCAAAGTAGTCCAAGTGCATTTGAAGGTATGCAAAGCTGGCGACATGTGTAGCCATCATAAGGTCTGTGTCTATCTGTGTTTCATTTTCAGGGGCGGTGGCATGGAGAACCATGGGCGTTTAGAGAGGGCGGAGTGTGTGTGTGTGTGTGTGTTTGTGTGTTTGTGTGTGTGTGAGGGGGGGGAGGAGGTGGTTGAGGCCGCCACAGGTTTGAGGCAGATGGGCTCTGTGTCAGCCATGACAGGCGGCCAGGCTTCCTCAGCTTCCTCTGCACATTTTTGGAGCCCAACACACACACACACAAAAACACACACCCACTGAAACACACACACACACACACACACACACACACACACACACACATGTAGACACACTAAAACACACACCCCTCCCTCCACATCTCTCTGATCAGGTAAATCTGGGCACCCTGTGGAAAGTTCTGGGGGATGAATTTTGCCCGAGGCTGTGAGTTTTGTGACTCGGCCCCATCTGTCACAGATCTTCACCGGCCTCAGCTGCCAGGAGGGACCGCACCTCCTCCTCGTCCTCCACCACCACCACCACCACTGCTCCTCCTCTTCTTCCTCTCTCAGAAAGAGAGAGATCGGGGAAAAATAAAGAGGAGGCACTGAGGGACGTGCGATTAAATACATGCAGATTAGAGCGTGTTATTTCCCATTTGTTGAGTGGTGTTTACCTGTGTTGCTCTGCTGCTCGCACAGGCAGCAATCAAGGTACTAAATCAAGTATTTCAGCAAATGAAACATGAATCAAGCCATATTGCGGCGGCGGCAGCTTGGCTTTCGGCAGCTTCTTTTTTTTGGAGGTAAAATTGTGTTTGATCGCAACAGTCAAAGAGCCCAAAGCATCAAACAAAAACGTGTCAATGAGGAGGAAAAAAACCCAAAATCAACTAAACATTTTCACCACAGGCGGGTATATCCGAGTGTTCCGAGGAAGAAAAAGGTAATTCATCCAATTTAAAGAGGAAACAAGAATTTATATTTGATGTTGCGTGTAGATGAAGAGCACTGGGAGGTAACAGGCTGCTCAAGCCCAAGACGTGTGATTTCAGTGTGAGGAGCCTGTTTTCCTGCAAAGTCAGTGCCGTTATTTAATTCAACTTCCAGCTGTATTTGTGTTTTTTTATGATATTGAGGGGAGGCACTACAGGTGAAGAGGGAAACACTTCAAAACCTAAATCAGGAAACTTCTGCAGTTAATTTTGTACATCAAGCCATTTTTTTTAATGTTAAAAATTAGGCGATATCTATCTGAATAAGTGGAAATTTCCATTTTTTAAAAAAAAATCTAAACGTTGGTTAAAAATTTTTGTTTCATTTTCTAGTCAAAATTGATCTTGCAGTCAGAAAGATAACTCATTTCTTCTGTGTTGTAGGATTAGATTTCTCATAATTCAGGCTCTAATTAAACAGATGAGAAAAACCTTCAGAACACAGACGACTGTAAAACTGGAAAGTCTGGCGGATGGAAGTTTAACTGAGGTGGAGAATCCTTGGTTCCTATACATGCTTACTGGAAAATATGAAATTACAGATAGAAAACTAACTGTAACTTCCACAAGTGATAATTTACTTTAAGATGATTAAAGTTGGTTATTATTTTTTTAATAAGCACGAGGTATTCTCTTTCAAGACTCTCAAGAGCAGAAATCTGAACATGGAATGAAGACCAGCGTTCTTAATTTCTCACAGACAGGATTTTGCATTTTGCCTTTTTAAAATCAGTTTTTTAATAAATTTAAAAAAAATACTATGATCATAAAGACAAAATTGGAAAAAAATGTTTCATATAAAAAATTCTTCCATACAAACTTTTAGAATATAGACAGGAATCAAGCTGAAAGGTTGGCGTATGTATGCAGTTTTACTGGAAATTACTATTATTTGTTACATTTTTAAGTAACAAATGTACAGTATGCTCTTTGAACTGTCTTCACATGTGCAACAACTTGCATGTTTGTGTTTGTAACAGAAAGCTGAACACAAAGCAAAAGACAACTTGTTGTTTCATTTTGTAGACATGTTAGATTTTGATGTGTTTAGTGTCCCTGTAGTTTAGTGGTTTATACATTCACCTTACAAGCGAAAGGTCCCTGGTTCAATTCCAGGTGGGGACACAATGTAGGGTTATATCAGGAAGGGCATCTGGTGTAAAACCTCAGCCAAATTACCAATGCAGATTAATCTGCTGTGACGCCCCCTTGGGGAGAATACAAGAGAGCAGCTGAAGGTTGTGAAGATGTTTACAGAGGGGATTACTTAAAATGATGTCAGCAGCTAAAAATTGTAACCTTATTCCATGTAATATAAATAAAAATTAGTATAGAATATATAAATACAGAGTATGAAATATGCTTTAAATGATTCTATGAATACAAATGTATAAATGACTACAGATAGTAATATATATGCAACTTTTCTCATTGATTAATTACATAAAGACAATCATATCTCTATACTGTAAGATTTAAATTCTGCTTTTAAATATAAATAAATGCATGAATAAATGTTCAGGAGAAAACGGTAGATTAACATTTACATATCTGTGGGACATTTTTCTTCTGAAGTAGTAAATGTATGGAGGCAAAACAGCCAAAAATGTCAAAACTGACCAGTGCATGAAAAAATATGATTTTTCTTTTATTATTATTATTATTATTGTCTGTGTTTCCATAACCCGTTCTAAACCAGACTGTCAGGATCATTCATAGGAAATTAGATAATTAATGTGTCACAAAATACATATGATGAGAGAAAGTGATAGTAAAACCTCAAGAAGACAACGTAAAAAAATTGCCTTATGCTCATATCTTATATATAGTATTCATGTGATATATTGCACTTTTTTTGTTTCATTTTCTATCTTTCACGTTCACATATATTTATATTTACTGTTTTAAATTGGAGTGTTTTTGGGACTTTGAAGTTTAACATACAGGTGTATCCAGTTTCACTTTCTTATCTTTCATATCCATACATATTTATAACAACTGGTCAGAAAGGATGTACAAATGATGAAAAATTTGCACTTTTCTGATAAAGTCTGCTCAAATTTCAACAACAAAATCCTGCTCCCAACTAAGCTTTGACCTCATAAGACCACATGTGTAATCCTTCCTTTGCCAGACTTTAATAATCACATTGTGCACCATTTAATGTAGCTAATAATTATGTTTCCTCTTGCAAATCTTCCTCTCCTGTATTGTCTCTGTATAACCTGCAAGCACACCAGATTTCACTCAAGTGTCATTTAAAATAAGAATCTAACTTCTGGTTGGTTGAATACAGGCTTGAAATGACCCCTAACTACCACAGACGTCACTACATGTATGAAAATACTGATAATTACATCAGTTTCAAAAGGTGTTAGTAACTTAACAGATGCATACATGTGTAATAAAGCAAAGCACTCCAGCAGTGCATTGAGGGTTAACGGCGGTCTAGAGGAAATGCCTAATTCATCCACTTCGGTTTGGTTCCTCTCTGAGCTATTTCCTGTTGGAAGAGCCCTACAAAGCGCTGCCAGATCAGCGAGCATGAATCATCTCTATATAGACTCTTTTTACTGCTACGCTGCGCTGTTCAGCTGATGCTTTTATCCAGAAAAAGATCAAATGTGAGCAGCGGATGAAGGAGCTAAAATTCCACCAATGCAGAGACTACAAGGAGCCAGCGGTGAGGAGGTCGAAGGTCAGAGCCATAGAGTGTAGAAATACACGTACGGGGCATTCCTGGATGTAATAAATGATGGGGTGTGACAGAAGTGGTGAACGAGGAAAAAAGGAATATGTGCGAGTACAGGAAGGCGAACAGACCACAGGCGAGATAATGTTTCTGCTCTGGTGTTGTTTCTGGATTCGACAGGGCGAATGATGCATGTGACTGCGATATGGCAAAGTGACCTACAAAGTTAGATAGCTGCTTTAAAAATGCAATTCCCCTTTCAAAATAATAATAAAAACAACAGTGGAGAAAATCAGATTCATGAAGGTGTTATCCTATGATTAAGGTAACTAACTTAGTTCATAGCCAGACTTAAGTGTGTATTTGTATACTGTATAGGAATCGTTTATCTTTCGGTAAACAATTTCACTTGCATATATTAAGTTGCTTCAATTTCTCCAAACCTGTAAAAAAAACTGGAAAAATTAGCATATTATTCTTTCAATAATTTGTGGTAACTGTATTTACTCAGCCTGTGACCCAGACCTCGCAAGATGGGAGGATGTTTTCTTTAACTTGGTTTGTATTTGAGGCAGGTTGGTCATTTTTAATTACATCCCATTTGGTCTGTTAAATTTGTGACCTTATGCCGATACCATTACGACATGTGACTCACTCTAGAGAATAATCACTGACCAATACAAGTGGGGATCCTCATCAACCACTGTGCCCATGGGGTCACAGCTTTGTTAATTATAGAACAACTAGCATTAAAGGTTTACAATTTTAGGTAACTGAAATCCATCCATCCATCCATCCATCCATCCATCCATCTTCTGCCTCTTACCCAGGTCCAGGTCAAGGGGGTAGCAATCTAAGCAGAGATGCCCAGACCTCGCTCTAGCTGGAAAACTCCTCCAGTTAGGCACCGAAGTGTTTCCAAACCAGCTTAGAGATATGTCTCCAGTCTGTCCTGGGTCTGCCCGATGGTCTCCTCCCTCTTGGACATGCCCTAAACACCTCATCCAGGAGGTGTCCAGGACAAGCCAGTTTCAGCAACTGGGGATTGGACTCCCGAGGTCTCCGCCTTTGACCACCACTTTATCCGCATTGCACTAGACCCCTATGGCCCCTCCTGGTGAGTCCCGTGTAGCTCATTCAGGCTGAGCTCAGCCAGGCTCCCTGGGCTAAGCCCCAGCCACCTGACACGTCCCGACCTTGCACCAGATTGGGGCATCTGTAACCCCAACCTGGGCAAGGCATCGTGGTCAATGTATCTTTCCATCATAGAGTTCATATGAATCACACTTCCTCTGGCCCTTTGCCCAGCACCATTTTGCCTCGGAAGACTCTACTCCCAACAACACTATGGCACATGAAGCCCTCCATTATGATTAGGCAGCGATTCATGAAGCTATATCCTAAAATATTACTTTGCTACTGTAAACCTTTAACTGCCACAAAATACTCGCTCACTGATGGTGCAGTCTCATGCCACACAGTTTTTGCAATGAGGTGAACTGATGCCGTGCATGCCAGAGGACATAAACTGAAGCGAATCCACGTTTTTGGGAGTTACATATTTCAGCTTCGGCAGGGAACTTGCTTTACTGTTCATTGCAAAAATCCATCAGCTGTGACGTTCCCATAGACTGTGTATTCTTTCCAAATGCCTCTGACAGTCACAAACAGATTAGGAGCTCGTTGATGCTGTTTGAGTGCAGCTGGAGCTGCATGCTTTAACTTTGCTTTCAGTTGGAGAAACTGAAAAAGAGCGGACTAACTCATCGGATTTCCTTGTGAGTTGTGAAAACACGCTTCTGAACTACATCCCAGATACTAGTTGCACACTGTTAGGGGTGAATATTTAGGGATTCCAACATGACTGCACCCATGTGAGTAATGCAAGGTGAAACGTCTCTTTACATTTGGTGTCACATTGCACTTTTTGGGTGTTTTTTACTGGCATGTAGTAATATTTTAGGCTCTCCTGCTGCCAGAAGGTGGTGAAAAATAGCTGAACACTTCCCAGTCTATAGTGAATTGTAGTTCGTTGAACTTTGTTTTCTTCAAATGTTCAAAAGTTTCCTGTTTATACAGCACCAAATCACAAAAATAATCAACTCAAAACACTCAGTAGCAGCAGTCATAGCCCAGTCCACTGGTGACTGGTTGGGAGCCAGAGGCTGCTGAGCAACAGTGGTTCAAAACTTGGGGACCCACCATGGACTTACATACTGGAGGCCTGGGGAGGAGTGTGTGTATATAAGAATAAGAGTGTTAGGATTTGGTTTAATAAAGTTTTTTTTTATTAATGCAACTTCTGGCTCCAAAAAGCCAACAAAACATTGGAGGCCAGAATAGATAGATGAAGGGTAATGGACTGTGTTTGTTGTTTGAAAGTTTTCTGGTGTTGTTCTTTTTGGTCACGCAGGTCAAGTCAAGACAACAGGTTAATGTTTCTTTTGCAGCCGTCACTTGTATGCTAGACACCTAAATTGGCATTCAGGTAAACTTTGAGATCCCTGGTTATAAAGTAAAGACCATAAACTATTTTGGAGATAAATATTCCAATAATCCCCTATAAACCGCAATATATGTTGAATGGTGGAATTCGAAGCTGCTTTGTTAATGTTTATTCATCTAATGCTAGTTTTATACTGCTCAGCTAGAAGCTGCCTTGTTTTAAGTTTGCACTTCTGTGTTTTTTTTAACTTTTGAACAAATTTTAACTTTTATATATCCAAGTATTTGTATTATTTTTCAGACAGATGAACACACAAACATGCAATGTTGTCACCCCGTCCCTCCCCAAGATACCAGACCTTACAAGCGTTATTGTTAATTATTGTCTGACTTATTCATACATGTTTTCTCAAACCTGAAGGGAGAAAAAAAATGAAGAGAAAACAATTTAATACTGTATATTGAGAGTATAGACAACACTATACTCGAAGACCAATGGGTCACTGGGTAATACATGTTGAACATAACACAATCATGAATCAGTATCACTGGCAGACAAATTGTGAACAAAATTTATAAATGGTTGCCAGGAAGCATAAAAATTTTCAACAGACCCTCTGATGGTAAACTTAATCTTTTCTAAGTGAGTATGGCTCATAACGTCTCTGATCCACTGGCCAGATGTTGGAGGTCGAGCGTCCTTCCATTTAGTAAGAATGAGTCTTCTGGCCAGCAGTGAGGAATACGCAATCATATTTGAGTCAAGTTTGTTCAGAACGGAGTCGGT
>VUQH01032711.1:83008-93149 GCA_015106775.1 Etroplus canarensis | reverse complement strand
TCCCCTCCTTCTGTCTCAGCTGTTCCCCGTTACCCATTGTTCCTGTGATTGGTTGTCCCTGTCTATTTAAGTTCAGTCTTCCTGTCTACCTGTGTCGCGGCATTGTCTATTCATGTCTTAGTTGTGTCACGTTTATGGCTGACCCATGCTCGTAGGTTCATTTGTTAGTTCTTTTGTTTTCTTCCCCCAGTCATGTCTAGTTACGTTCCGCCGCGCCAAGCCATGTTTTCCCTCAAGTCAAGTTTTGGTTTCACGTTCTTGGGTTCCTGTTCAGGTCTGTTTCTGTTAGAGCACCTACGTTTGGCAATAAAGCCCTTTTCTGTTCAGCCACGTCTCTGCGGTCTGCATTGTGGGTCCACACCACACCACCTCTCCCATCGGGGAGAAACCCTGACATCCACATTTATTGAATCTTTTAGGAGTCACCTCATTTAATTTTATTAAGGCCTAAAATTATGCAAGGACATGTCCACTTTGACTAAGGAGTGGATGCTGACATAGACAGTTGTAACCAGTGGCTGCCTGCTAACCATCCCCTAACCCAATTCCAGTCACTGAACTTACCCATTTGAGTTGTGCTGGTGCCTTCTACTTTTTTTAAGTGGTTATCTGACAAATAACACGCCCTGTATAACTGTACTAACAGACCACCCAAAAAGTCTGTTCCAGTTTTGGTGAGTGTAATTCTGGTAATTTATTTAGTACCTGTATAGTGTAGTGGGTTACACATTTCCCTCGAACACGAAAGGTTCCTAGTTCACAGCCGAGAGAAGACACAAGCCAGCCTTGGGGGTCACAGGCAAATATACTCCTAGTGCCAGTCTCAAGACCGTATAAATAGGAGAGTTGTATCAGGAAGGGCATCCAGCATAAAATATGCACCAAATCACATATGCAGATGAATCTACTCTGGCAGGAGTCAGCAATCTTTACTATCAAAAGAGCTATTTTGGAGCAAAAACATCTGCGTGGAGCTGCAACATACAGTACTTGAGTCTTAGAGTGAAATGAAGGTGTCGCAACCCATCAAGTATCAATTACACTATTAATATTAGGTGTAAATAATTCAAATCTTATAACATGTGGCACTATGCAGTAGATCATTTATGATTATTTGGCACATTAACCTTGAATTTTTATTAAAATAATACCATGTTTACGTTTAAATAGAGCAGCTACAAACCTTCACAACCATTTTAAGTCCTACCTGTGTTTGTGTGAATTAATCAAATTAGTAGTAGCCTACCTATAA
This sequence comes from Etroplus canarensis, assembly GCA_015106775.1. NCBI lineage: Eukaryota > Metazoa > Chordata > Actinopteri > Cichliformes > Cichlidae > Etroplus > Etroplus canarensis. The sequence continues at coordinate 91,897 of VUQH01032711.1, read as the reverse complement.
ATAATAAATAAAACATATAGAAGTCTAATAGCTTTTAAAAACAGAAAAAATGTATTAAAGAGTAAATTGAGGGATGTTTCATGTTTAATTCTACTAATGTCCAGCCACAAATCAAGTGCACTGATAAGTCAGGAGAGTTGACAATAAATTCTGTATTTTCCTCTGAGACTTTTCTGGTTTTGAAATCCATAGCTAGGAGGACTAAAGACAAGCCACTTGTGAGTGTAAATCCATGCTGACCAGTGCTGACACTCAGTAAAACTACTAAAACTGATAAACAAAAGTAAAATGTTCATTTCATGTTCACAGTCATGTAGTTCTTTTTGTCAAAGTCACAGAGAGCCACTGGATGTGGACAAAAGAGACCCCAGAACTATGGCAACCCCTTCAGGAAAAGAAGGGAGAAGCTGAAAATAACTTTCTTTTTCAATTTTTGTATTTCATTTGTATGCTATCTAGAATTAACGAGCAGGTATCCATGTGTGTACATTGTACATACAGGGTATCAGTGCAGCTTGCAGTTTCCACATTCTCGTTCTAATTTGGTCAGTTCAGGCTTGAAAAATACAGGATGGCAAGGACCAAAATACCAAAACTGAGCCATCAAAATAGAACTTCATAAATCACCATTAGTTGGTGAAGTCGCCATACACATAAATACATCAATCTTTTATTCAAAGTCTATGGTTTTTCAGTCGAAAAACAGGTTTAGTCAGAGTCAAAGGAAATGTAATAAAATTATTTTGTTAAATAAGAGGTACCCAAGCTTTATGGCATTTTGCTTTATTCATTCTTATTACTGGCTATTTGACAAAGTTCTGTCAAATAAGGTAAAAAACACTTAATGCCTTGCTGTACATGGACCAATCATGCTTAGGTGCATATTCACCCACCAAACTCAAAACTGAGCCAAGAAAATGGAGCTGTTGCTGACATGGTTTCATACTCCACAGCAATCACTTGTCAATCTAAACATTCATCCAGCACTGTTTCCCCAAGGATTTTTCTGCTAAAAAATACCAACTAGTATGTTTTTATTACTGTGTTCTTTCCTGTGCAGTGTGGCCCTGGTAGTTATGCTTATGAAATACATCTGTGAAAATGTAGAACCTAACAATTACTGTAAAGGGCCCCTAACAGCACATTTCGGCTGTGTGCTAAATACCAGCAAGTAACTTAGGACTCAGAGGAAAGGAAGAAATTGGAGAGGTTTGGACAGTGAAGAAATATGGGCACTCAGGCACCACACACTAATCTGTAGATGGCCCAAGTGAGGCTTGGCCATGCTCTCTGACACATGGCAATCACACGGCTCAGTGCAGAAACACAGACACGCTGTCCACAATGCCACTGACGCAGTGACGGACCTGGAAGCACCAGCTGCCCTCTGAACGAGAACAAGTGTACTGACAGGAACCAGCTTCCTCCCCCCAAGTGTCATTCTGGAGCCTTTAGACACAGAGAGGTTAGAGGAGCTGAACCAAAAGTGCTCAAAGGTTTGATTCAATCGCTGACCACACTTTCATCCTTCATCTGGTTACTCAAGTAGTCCAGTTTAGTGGGGAGACTGTAAATGTCAAGTAGGTAAGGACAACCTTGTTAAACTCTGACTGTTGTTATCATGATTTTACAATTGTATATGATCTTTTTAGCTCATAAATGAATCAGCATCTGTTGACATTTAATGCTTTATTTTTTTGCAAAGTCAGCAACCTCAGATACAGAAAAATTAATTCAATATGAGAATGCAAAAACTACTGTTCCTCTAATGGCCACTAGAGGCTGTCTCCAAAAAGCGATCACTCCCTATTTACTCCAAAGTTAGAATGCGCAACTTTAAGGTGATTTGAGTGACTTTGAACATGGTTTTTTTTGTTGTTGTTGTTGTTGTTGTTGCCAGACAGGCTGGTCTGAGGATTTCAAAAAATGCTGATCTGCCAGGATAATCCCACAAATCCATCTCTAGGGTTTAAAGAGAATGTTCTGAAAACCAGAAAACATCCAGTGAGCGGCTGCTCTCTAGACAAATATGCCTTGTTGGTGCCAGAGGCCAGAGGCAAATACTCAGATTGCTTCAATAAGCTCTCATTACAACCAATGTATGCAAAAGGGATCCATTGAAGCAGATGAGTGACAGCAAAAGAAGACCAAAAATGGTTCTACTCCTGTCAGCTAAGAATGGGAAACTGAGGCTACACACAGGCTTACCAAAATTGGACAACAGAACATTGGAAAACATGTTGCCAGGACAATTAACATCTAAGCCTCACCTCACAACTAATTTGGGTCAATCAACTATACCATTTTTAATATTTTTATCTGACAAATTATAGAACTTGCTGTGAGGCACAGCCCATCCAAGAAGCTTTGTGCTTCAGTTTTGTTATTTTATTAATCTGTTACTTAGCACTAATTAGTAAATATGTGTGTTTGCATTGCACCCCTACAGCTTGCTAACCCTCTTGTTATATACGGTCACTATTTACTCCAAAAAAAAAAATCTGGAAGCAGCCAAATTAGAGGCTTCAAATATCCATATTTTAGGCATAGCCTATGGCCATTGTTAATGTTTGTTACTCATATTCCATTCTGAGGTTTACCTATTTTGTTCACAATCAGAGACATTTGGTCTTTTTTTCTGTAAATAATATATAACCACATATTATTAAAAAAAAAATCAATAACGCTTTGGATAAATCATAGATCTCATAGTAACTTTGAATTTCTGTCAGTAAAAGAGCGCAGTGTCAGGATACATAATTTAACAGTGAGTTCTGCATGATAGATGACAAATAAACACAGGACACTGAGGTCCAGCTATGCATAGTGAAAAGACTGTATCCTGCCCAAAGGAATAAAAGACAGTCAAATATGTCAGGAGAGCAACAAAAATCTACAACATGTTACATTTAAATTCAAAAGGGCACTTTTTAGAAAAAAAAAAACTTTAAATTTTATTAATTTAAATTATAAAATTTACAAGCATTCTGTAGAATAGCTACAAGGTTCATTAATAATTAATGATGCTGTGTTGTAGCATTTGTTATAATGAAAAACTAAACATTCTTAGAAAATGTTCAGCACCAAGCATGTATCACTGCATTAATTTAGCATTAAAATCATACTGATGTAGTTGCATGGCTTGACTGGTTGATTAAATGCATAGAACACATTTTGCTCCTCTTCTACTTACTTGATTCTTCTGCTACTTGCCCAGGATGACCCCACATTTAACAGGTCACACACTCTTAGTCTCATAAACTAGCAACGTGAACATTGGTCCAAACTTTAAACATGCTTGAGTGCTGTAGGCACAGCAAAATCATCCCTACTCACTGAATGAAATGACAGCTGTCAAAGGGAATGAATGAACAAGAGCTCATAACAGAACAGCAGCTTAAAATTCACAGTCTTGTGCAGTATATGCGATGAGATTCTGAAACGTACTTAGCTAGTGCAGGAACAAGCAGTGCATATTTCAGAGTCATATTTTAGTTTACATACAGTGAGTACAGTGCAATGCACAAAGCATTCAACTGTCAGCAGTTAATATTACAACTGTGAGCCATTTGATGGCAAAATAAAGTGTGGATTTAGATGTTCTCTACTAGTTTCTGTACCAAAAATTTTTTTATGAACAAGGAACCTTGGAACCATGTTTGTACAGTTCAGATACAATGTTCTGAATATTAAAAAATGCTTTTGCATAAACTCAGCGTTCTTATTTTGTCAAGAAAACACCACTACTGATTCCAGGTCCAGCCCCTTATATCAGCGGATATCAGTTATTAAAGGATTCTGATTAGGATTCGCTTAATAATTTGAACAGGACATCTCTATGAATTACAATAATGCATATTTAATGCACTGTGCTGTCTAATTCTCATCATAAATTTGATTACTTGCTGTGTATTTAGTCCTGGAGAATTTCTTTTCTTTTTCATTTTTCTACAAAAACAAGACTACTTCCTCTCTTTCTTCTTTCAGCTGCTCCCTTTAGGAGTCACCACAGCAGATCATCTGAATGCATCTCAACCTATCCCTTGCATCTTCTTCCCTCACACCAACCTTCTGTGAATCCTAAATCCTTCTCTGTTATTCCACTTTTCCTTTTACCTGGCAGCTCCATCTTCAACACCTTTGTCCAATATATCCACAACGACTCCACTCCATCTCAACTTTGCCTCTCTGACTTTGTCTCCAAACTACTCAACCTGAGCTGTCCCTCTGATGTACTCATTTCTAATCCTGTCCATCCTGGTCACTCCCAGTGAAAATCTCAGCATTTTTAACTCTACCACCTCCAACTCAGCCTCCTGTCTTTTTGCCAGTGCCACCATCCCCAAAGGATACATCACAGCAGGTCTCACTACCATCTTGTAAACCTTCCCTTTGATTCTTGCTGATATCCTTGTGTCAAAAAGCACCCCTCACACTTGTCTCCACCTAGTCCACCCTGATTTCACTCTCTACTTTACCTCTTTAGCACAAAGTTTGTTTCTTTGGATGGATGACCCTCTCTACTTCTTGCACATTCACCATTCCAAAGCTTGAAAGTCATAATTCTGACACTCTCTTCACCTCCAGAACACTCTTCACATGCTCTTCCTTTGAGATGAACCTACTCTATTTCTCTTCCTATCTACACCACGATAGAACAGTTTGAATCCACCTCCAATGTACCTAGCCTTGCTTCTCTTCCTAGTGATCTCTGCCTTCCTTTTCTTCATCACATCAGCCAGCTTTACCAGTCATAATAAAGTTCCTACTCTCACCTCCTAACTCCTACATTTCCTTCTGCCTCCTAACACACCTTCCCCATCTCCTCCTCAACAGTGGCATAGTTTTCACTGGCACCCTGCTGGCCAGCAGGACTGTAGGGAGTACTTGTTAACGTAGGCATCGACTAATCCGGTATGGAAATCTTATTACTGAACTGCATATTTGATCTCAAAGATTTCACGCTGGATGTCTCTCCTGACGTAACCCTCCCCATTTATCCAGGCTTACGACCAGCACTAAAAGAACATTGGCTTTTAAGCCAAGACTGATTTAAATAAAAAGATTGAACATATTGAATAAAAACAGATATGTCAAAAGCATTTGTTATATCATGTCAGAAACATTAAACATTACAAGAAAGTAATCTATTGAAGAGGTAGTGACTTCAGTAGTAAAGACCAAAAAAACAGAAAGCAAATTATTTTACAACAGAAGCTTTCATATTTATTTGTATTATTTTGGGATTTCTATATAGAATTTTTCCACTAGTTCAGATGCTTTTCTTGGCTGAAGGAATCACTGCCAACCAAAATAGCTCATTTTGGCTGCAAGAGCACATAATGCTGTTGTCTGGCACGGCAATTTGGGTTAAGGACAGGTTTCAGACAGCGTCATGGCCAAACAGTCCATTGAGGTCTGTAGATTCTCCAAACCAGCTTCGGAGTTGTTGCTCAGCATGCACCGACTGCCAAAAGAGCAGATGTCATGGTGTTTCACAAATGTTTCCTCTCAGTGACTGAAAACCTTTTGGCTCAATGACCAAGTTAGTTTAAAAACCACACCTCGTAAAATATCCTGTACAGGACAAAAACATTAGCACCCTGGAAACAGAAGGGAAAAGTTTACTGAGCTTTTGTATCAGACACTAGCTGTCTGTCTCTTAGCTCACCAGCCACTTTATTAGGTATACCTTGTTAGTACTGGGTTTGACTCCCTTTTTCTCTCCAGAACTGCCTTAATTCTTCATTGCATAGGTTCAACAAGGTGCTGAAAACATTCCTCAGATTTTGGTCCATACTGACATCATAGCGTCACATAGTTGCTGCAGATTTGTCAGGTGTACATCCATGACGCAAATCTTTCTTTCCAGCATATCCCAAACATCCTGTATTGGATTGAGATCTAGCGGTTTTGCAGCCCATTTGAGTACAGTGAACTCATCATGTTTACACCAAATTCAGACACTACCACCCACTGCAGCAGAAATCGAGAATCATCAGATCAGACAACACTTTTCCAAATTTCTATTGTCCAATTTTAGTGAGCCCATATGAATTGTAGCCTCAGTTTCAAGTTCTTAGCAGAAAGGAGTAGCATACAGTGGTTTCTTCTGCTTCTGTAACTCATCTGCTTCAAGGTTCGACGTGTTGTTCTTTCAAAGTTGCTCTTCTGTATAACTTGGTTGTAACAAGTGGTTATTTGAGTTATTGTTGCATTCCTGTCAGCTTGAAGCAGCCTAGCCATTGTCCTCTGACCTCTGGCATCAACAAGGCCTTTTTGGTTAGAGGCCTGACTCACTGGATATTTTATCTTCTTCACACCATTCTCTGTAAACCCTAGAGATGGTTGTATGGGAAAATCCCAGTAGATCAGCAGTTTATGAAATATTCAGATGAACCTACCTCATTTTGATGCTTGGTTTGAATTTCAGCAGGTTGTCTTGACCATGTATGTCTACATGTGTAATGCATTCAGTTGATGCTATGTGACTGGTTGACTAGACAAAAGTGTTAGCAAGCACTTGAGCAACTGTCCTTAATAAAGTGACCAGTGAGTATACGTTAGAACCACGGTGTTATCGTGATGTTATTAATGTTGACAAAAAATGTTTAAGCTTTTAAAACTGCAAGGAACATACAAAGCGTATCCAATGCTATTAACCAGTTTATGGCTTTATTCCAAGATTCCTGACTCCACTCTGCAACACTGTCCTTGAAAGCTGCAGACTGAGGACCCGCACTGGGAGAGAATCCAAAGGAGAAGCAGATGTGCCTAAATCTAAATTAAGACAGCCAAGGTATAAAACAAAAGAAATATTTACATATTTTTATGCAAGCAATCATGATTCAAAACCATCATACCTACCTTATGAATACTTATTGTTAGTTAGATAAAGGAAACAGAACTCCTCAGCAGCAGTGTTCCAGTCATCAGTTCAATTAGGCCTGTTAATGTTAGTGTCGAGTTTTTGAAAAGACTAATGTTTTCTTTCATGTGTCTCACATCATTAAAACAGTTTTGGATCTACCAAACTACTTGATAAAGTAGCTCCATTTTACAGACTTTTATGCTTTGATACTTCTGAGTGGACATCGTATAACAAGCAAAAGACTGAAACTAAAGGAGGGATATACTGTAAAGATAGCTGATATAATCAGAATGTCCTTGTGCTTCAGCTAGCCTACTTTAAAAACTTGGTATTTCTACTGCCTTGAAAATCTACAATGAAAAAGTGACTAAATTACCAAGAATCAGGGGATCTATGTGGTTCTAAGACAAAAAGACAAGCCTGGACAGCAGTGGCATGGGATCACTGAAGATGTGAGAAGTTTCAGAACGCTTGTAATTTGATGAACAGCTTTGTTAGACTTTGTAGTGGAAACTTACTTTTAAGCCTCAAGGATATTTCTAGGCCAGTGGTGGCTCAATATTTTGCTCACACTCTTAATAAGGTAAGATAGATAAAACTGTTCCAGAGAAGCGGCTATGACTCCTGTGCAGCCAGAAAGTGGGCCGAACAAGCTCGCCAGCTGTGAGTTGTGGATCACTGGTCGATAGACACTTGAGGAGATCATGCACATAAACAGGTTTTAATGAAATCAATCATGCTAATGTTCTTTGAGACTGTCGGAAACAGATTAGAGCTCGGTTTAAACAGGAACAATGCTACTGTAGAGCCCTTCTTTAATGAATGAAAATATTAGAGCAGGCATATACAAATACTGCTGCCTGTGCAGACATAGAGCAGCATGACTGACTGGAAATGTTACCAATGACCACTCCATGATGGTAGCCACAGGGACAGCTTTCTATTGTTAGCCACAAAGATAAACTTGGAACAATCACTGTAAAAGCCTACATTGTGAACGCATCGCTGTTATAAAGTGCAGGCGCAGCAGCCACAAAGATTTAGCTTGGCTGTCCTTCTGTGCCCTGAAGTAGCATTGTAGCTGTCCTGAACTTCTCCTCACCTCACTACCCATCCCCCATCTACAACCCCCCTGTGGTGAAACAGTGATTTCTCCAAGGTTAACAGAGTCCTGCATCAGTCACGGATAGTATTATATCACCAGAGAAGAAAGCAAAAAACATGTTGCCGTTGCTAAGACCAACGTCCAAGCTATAAAACAAGCTATCAAAAAACAGTTCAGCATAATAATTTCCAAATACATCTCTACACTAAAAATGCATTTAATTTTATTGAATGTAATAATATTCAATATGTCACTGTGCTAGTGTCTGCCAAATCAAAGTGTTGGTTTCCATTCCTCTCATCCAGTTTGGACATATTAACAGGACACCTCATGAAAGCAATTTTGGGGTTTGGCAAGACTGAAAAAACCCACAGAACTACTTTAGATTTGTGATGACATAGTACTGTGATACCAATAAAATAAATAGACATCCTGATTCTCCAGGAACTTGGAGCTACATATTTAAACTGTACAGACAAGGTTGTCAGCACAGTAACAACCACAGTGTGATTTCTAGGAGAAAATATGTCACCTCCAAAACTACACCTGAGATACTCAACCTCTTTCCTCAGTAAGGATTTGTATCCTCTTTTTAGACAAATAGCTGCAGCCTGGTACACTTTATTATCAATTTAAATGGGATTTTATGTGCAGTGGTCTAGATGGAGGGGATTATTCCATATGTGCCTTTGCTCAGTTTTCAAGGAGAGCTGTCCATTTAAAGCCACACACTTGACAGTGGAAATGAAAATAATTTATCAAAATATCCCACTCTCTAGTTTGCTGAGGGACCTAAAACAGCCTTCAAGATTCACTGAGGAATATTTCTAATTTAATGTTTATGTGGTCTTTACTTTGGACATTAAAAAGAATTATATATATATATATATATATATATTTTTTTTTTTTTTTT
>VUQH01032711.1:23951-77865 GCA_015106775.1 Etroplus canarensis | reverse complement strand
ACAAGATGGTAGTGAGACCTGCTATGATGTGTGGTTTGGAGATGGTGGCACTGACAAAAAGACAGGAGGCAGAGTTGGAGGTGGCAGAATTGAAGATGTTGAGTTTTTGCTGGGAGTGAGCAGGTTGGACAGGATTAGAAATGAGTACATCAGAGGGACAGCTTAGGTTGAGAAGCTTGGAGACAACGTCAGAGAGGCAAGGCTGAGATGGTTTGGACATGTGCAGAGGAGGGATAGTGGATATACTGGACAAAGGATGTTGAGGATGGAGCTGCCAGGCAGGAGGAGAAGAGGAAGACCACAGAGAAGATTCATGGATGTAGGACATGCAGAGGGTTGGTGTGAGGGAAGAGGATGCAAGGGATAGGGTGAGATGGAGGCAGATGATCCGCTGTGGCGACCCCTAACGGGAGCAGCCGAAAGAAGAAGAAGAAGAAGAATTGGTCAGTGTTAAATGACTAAACAAACAAACAAACAAACAAACAAAATGCTTCCTCTGAAAATGGGTGTGTTCAAGGACTGAGTGAAAAAGCAGTCATTGTCCAAAGAAACACTATTATTCAAGACTACTTTAAAAGTCATAAGAATGTCTGGTTCCTTGGAAGCAAAATATAAAGAAATGAGGTGTGGCTTAAGACTTCTGCACAGTATTGTTTGTTAAGCTATACCATGAAGCAAAAAATAATAAACATAATCAGTGAGGGTAAGTCAAGGTTTATAGACAAAATCTTTCTTGTTTTTGAAATATCCAATTTACCATACAAAGTTTCGTTTGCCATTCAAACTGGAAGTTCTAGCCAGATATCCAGTGCATCAATGGATAGCATTGTTCTGAGTCCAACCCCCTTGCCTTTGGCACCACTATTAGGTGTCAGCTTCAAATATAGCTATTTGGCTGCCACTAGAAAAAGACTGTATTTATTTAAAGTAATGTTCTGTTGTTTAGATCACAGCGACAGAAATCTCAAAATTTAATGAACAGATGCTAAAACAAATATTGAACCCAGTAATTCTTCAAAAGATGCAAACATTAGTTTCACGATAATTCTTCCAGAATTTTATTAATTACAGAATTGTATTTAGAGTTTACTTGATGTTACAGGATGCACTAGTTACTGGAACTATTCGCAATTTTCTTTTTTAAAGTTATTATGTTGTTACAATGTAATTTAATGATTTGCTGTAGCTTTGAGCTTTCCTTGCTCTTAGAGAGCACCAAATCTGGCTCTAACAGTCCAACAAACAATGTCTGTGTTGCCAGGCAATAGACAAATGCATTAATGGATTTAAGCATACCCAGACAGACTGTAATAAATGGAGGGACTTGCCTGGCATGACATCAGCTCAGTCTCTATGGTTCTCAGTGCTATATCCTTAAGTTCTTTCCTTAAGCCAAGCAGGCAGAGCAAAATGTATTGCAAATAGGGTGTTATGTAGTGTGCTCATCTCTCTGTTTACACCTCAGGCAACACAACAAAAATGTTCAACTTTACAATCCAGTACATTTTAATGGATGCACAAGGTAACATGAACACTACTGAAATGTGTGTTGAAAATATTTAAATATGTTAAAAGTAGGTCTAGCAACTTGGTGATCTATCCTGAGGAATATTGAGAGGGTGGTTTTGTCCTCGTAAGAAATGTGCTTTTGTTCCTTTCCCAACTTGTAAATCTAATTGTACCAACTCTGACTGTTAGAGAAACTCAGATGGAGTCAGGATCTAATGAAAATGATTTACATGGCATTTAGACAACCTGAAAAACCAGCCCATTTTCATTCCCAGGGTGTAAAATATTGACTCTATGTGCAAGCCATTAGCTATATGGCAGTAGTTACACAGGCCTGCCTCTCCCAACTCACATATGGATGTTTACGAAGGATCACTTAGCATTACATTTAAATGCACTGCTTTAAGGGCTATTTTTAAGTCTGAAAGTTTATTGTTGTAAATGGGAATATTTTAAACCAAACCATGATCTTCTCTTGAATTTACCCACATAGTTTGTGGTTCCTAACCCTAATAAGAAAGTGAAAAGAAAATAAAGAAAATTGCAAAGCATAAAGCTACAAAAAGGTACACAAACCATGGTGTCAAACTTGTGACTTACAGTACTACCACCTCTCTGAGCCTCCTAATGTGGACTTTGTAGTCTCTCAAAAGATTGCATTTGTCTCTTGGTGTCCAATCTTGGTCAAATATTGCCACAGCAGGTGTGCCAAAGGATATCTTGTGCATCTCTGAAACAGTTTTATTTGACCTCCTGAGAATGTACCAGGATAACACAGTGATCCTTTCTGGACAAAAAATAAAACATGCAGTGGTGCCTTTTCCAAGATATCCAGAATAAAAGTATGGACAAGAGACTCAAAGCATGGTGTTGTGACTTTTAACAGTCTATCCAGTTTAACATTACTGCAAAAAGACAGTGAGGGTAGTGAGGCTGAATCAGTGAGCTGCTCCTCAGATAAAAAGGTCCACAATTTAGCTTTGTAACAGTGACTAAAATTTTATCTGGAATGATGAACATGAATGATGATTGTCCATAAATAATTCCATAATAGTGCTATATTTTGGGCTTCTGTTGTCGGATTGGAACAAGTAATAATTTGACAGAATCTTGTGTGATTGCACTACAGCTGAAAATGGCCTTCCAGCTAAGACAAACATCCTGTTCCACTATGTAATTTGGTCACATATTGTTCCACAAAAAGGAGAATGCAGAGAAAATAAGTGGTTACAATGTATATATTATTACCACAAAGTGTGGTTGCCAAATATCAAGCACAGGAAGCTAAATAATTACTATATGAATGAAAACATGGTGGGATTTATATTTATATTCACAAAAGGTAATAATATATTACTAAGATTAAATGTAAAGTGCAGTTCAACAGAAGTATCTTGACTTAGTATCTTGACTAAGCTAGACTGACTAGGACACTGAATTGTAATTTAAATATGCACTTTTAAACTCTAGCATTCTCTTCGAGAGTAGTAAGGGTAGCAATTTTTGGATTTTCCTCATTCTACTTTCTACAGTATATCCTTCTTGTAAAAGCCTCTGTATATTTACAGTGTTGTGAGAGGAAAAACAGGGACCAGTAAAGTCTGAATTGTTAATATCAAGGGGGAAGCAGGTGACACATGCCCTTAATATTTAGATTACATACCTCTGCCCCCGCACAATTAAAGCAGGAGAGAAGCAGAGAAAAACCAATATAACATTATTCAACAGTGCATGAATGTCTCTGACAAGGGCAGGTCTTTTTTTCTTCAGCAATGGCTCTTTTTCCTCCCAAAATATTATAATAAATTATGAATTTTTACAACCACTGAATGTCAACAGCACACATAAATACTTATGGTGTTGAGATCGCACTCAGCAGCAGTGCAACATCTCTTCCTCTCCTCTGGCTCTGTGTGTTTGCAGGCAGTTTTGCAACAGTGGCAAAGCCATAAAAGGAGAAAGGATAAAGAGGCCTAATATTAGTATGTTTTTTTAAAGTAAGCTCAGAGCTTGTTGTTATTAGTTTGCTAACTGACTGCTAACATAGGTAAGATGTACACATTTGCTTAAAATCATCAGAGGTGTGTGCCATATTTTGAACACGCCTTAAGTTATAAACATGAGTTGAAACGTATCTGTGCTATTAAGGTCTAGTCACTCTAGGGGTTTAAAAATTAAAATACATTTATTCCTTACTGATGTGAACAGAGGGTACATACACATTTAAACAGGGTACCAATTCCTCAAATAAAAGGCACAAAGGTAGCCTAATTACAGAAAGAATGCCTGGGATCCTCACAGCATTATACTCTGGACATTTCTACATAAACTTCTGAAGAAAAGGTGCAAATTGGTGGATAAAAATTTACTGTTAATGGGTCCCCCAGAACTTAAAAAACACCCATGTGTAAAACAGTTGAAATAAGTTTTTTTTTTAAAATAAATAAATAAACAGTGATTACATTTGACTTCATAGGTAAATGTAAGGAGAGTGAAGAGTCAAAATAAATAATGTCAGAGACAAATGATATACATTACAATGAGGAACCTGTTAATAACAAGTATTTTATATGAGAACTTAATACTTCTCTCAGATGTATCTGGTAGCTACTACATCATCATGATACCCAATAACAGCACTACTTTTGTGTGTACAAGTTACTCTTTAAATTTTTTAAGATCAACAAATAGCCAGGGAGTATCCTGCAGCTTCTTGAAAGCTACAATAACCTGTCCTTTCTACTAAGTTCTTCCTTTTCCCTACGGCAGATGGACAGTGAGCCCACAGAGGACCAGTGAAGCATGCAGGAAGCAGGTCTCATGATACACTAGAACATGCAGCGGAGAGAAAGGGCAGCTGTGAGGGCTCAGGTTCAGCACGTGTTCTGCTATTCTCTGCTCCAGATGTGCAGTCTTGCTCTTTCAGCACTTTACCTAAACCCTCTGTGTTAGAACAACAAGGCTCCCATTTTTTTGCATAGAAAACGGCTATTTATGGATGGATTCCAACACAATAAAAAAATCATCTCAAGAATCTTTGCCTTGTCTTTTTGTCTTGTCAGTGTAGCTCTGTACAGTGCAAGACTGTGTTTGTAGCCTTTAACCATACATGCAGACTGTCAATTCTGTAAGATATAAAGAGATTAGATGGAATGGGATAGCATGGGATGCAATTTGACTGAATGACAATAAAAACTGATTAATGACACGTGCACTCTTTTCAAAGAGCGGTAACTGGAACATGTTAAACATTGTTCTATTTTCTTTAACACTTATCCAACTTGGATTGCTGATAGTATGAAAGAGGCAGGTTAGACAGACAATTATTCACAATAATACAGTCAAGTGAAAAAGAAAGTACACACTCTTTCAGTTCTTTGGTTTTAAGCAGGATGTAATACAAATCATGTGGTCCAACCAGGCCTTAAAACTAGGTAACATACAACCTCAGATGAACAAGAACCCATGACATTTTACACTGTATCATTATTTATTTAACCAAAACTCAACAAAAAAGCAGAGGTAGTGCATGAAAACTTAAATACAACCTTATTTCCTCGAATTAAGAGGGTAAGTAGCAGCCAAGTGCTGCTAATCAAATTCAGTTGATTAACTGATCATCATCAATTGTGAGTACCTCTATAAAAGAAGTTTGGGCTTTTTGCTGGCCAGGTTTGTGTTAACACGATGCCGAGGGGGAAAGACAACAGCAGAGATCTTAGAGATTGTTGCTGCCCATCTTTCTAGGAATGGTTACATGGTCATTTCCAAAAAATCTTAAGTTCATGATTCTACAGTGAGAAAGATTTATTGCAAATGGAAAACAAACAGGTATAAAATCTTCCCAGGATTGGTCATCTCATCATATTCACCCCACTCCACAGGTCTCAGTATGTTAAATGTTAAAGTTCGTGACAATACAATTAGAAAAAGACTGGCAGTGAGAGGCACAAGGGCTACACAGTGATGAGCAAGAAAGCCAAGGGCATGAGTCCAGGTGGAGCCGCCGTGAGTGCAGATCTTGGTGATAGTAGCAAATATTCAAACGAGAACTTTGAAGGCCGAAGCTGTGCTGGACATCTTGTTTAAAAGGGTTGCCTGGAGAAAGCCTCTTCTCTAAAAAGAGTATGGCAGCACAGCTTAGGTGCTCAAAGTTCCATCTGAACAAACCACAAGGCTTCTGGAACAATGTCCTTTCGAGATATGAATCCACAATGGAGATGTTTGGCTATGAGGCACAGAACCAAGTTTGGTAAAATCCAAACACACCATATCAACACAAACACCCCACACCACCTGTCAAGCACAGTGGTGGAAGGATGATGATTTGGGCTTATTTTTAGCCAAAGGTACTGGGGACCATGCAGTCTTTAAACCAACCACAAACTCTTCTGTATACCAATATTTTCTAGAGTCAAATGTGAGGCCATCTGTCCAACAGCAAAAGCTTGGCTGGAACTGGGTTATGCTACAGGACAAGCATCCTAATCACACCAGCGTCTTCACAGCAGAATGGCTGAAAAACAAAAATTATAGTGGCCCATTGAAATGAACTGAAGCAATGCTGTAAAAAAGAGTGAGTAAAATCACACAGAAGAATATTACTTCAAGTTATTGCTGTGGTTCTACAAGCTATTGAATCATGGGGTGTACTTAGTTTTTCACATGGCTCCTCCATGTCACAATTTAATCCCTAATGTCTTTCGACTATGGGAGCAAACTATGGCAACCAGAAAAAAAAACCCAAATCATGTAGTGCAAAATGATTACGAAATAAATTATCTGACATAGTTGTACTGTATGCCTGGCAGGCAGGAAAGTGCAAATAGGCAGTGAGGATGACATTTATGAGATAGATCTTGAAATAGTAATATTGAATTATATATATGTGCAAAATTTTCTGTGAATTTTTTTAATATAGAATTATAGCATTTTGAATATAGACCAAAATTTGAATCCTACCACTACCAAAACAACAGTTTACAGTGGTAATTATAAGTACTATTAAGCAAACTATAACTAACAACAAGAATGGGGTTTCTTAAGATGAACTTTAAATTTCAGCAAATATCAAATGAAAACTTCAGATATATACATACTGAAAGCTGCATTCAAGCAGCAGTGTTAGTAAGTCAGCCATTTTCATACATTAAACAACAGTTTAAAATTGGCATTTTGTTTTTCTTTGTTGAATGTGTCTCTAAAGGCCTGCAGAGCTATGCTCAAACTGCATCAAACTAAGCAGATCACAACAGAAAATTCTTGCAAAGGATCAAATGAGTGATGTAACATGACAGTAAAGACATTGCCCACCCTTTGTTCTTCTTGCTGCCCTACTTTTGTCAAATGGTACCGAGGGAGACTTGAGGTACCGCTGCAGTAATTCAAGCTTTTATCCACATATAAGAAGAGGAAAGGAAACACTTTGAACTCTGCATGAACAGCAAACAGATGCTAATGAACATGATGTTCTAGTACAGGCCTCTGGCAACAGGATTAAAACAATTTAAAGGGAAGTGGGGAAGAGAAGATATTCACAGAAACAAGAATGAACATTAAAAAACACTGCACTCATGATGATTCATACTTGGCCTATTTTCTATAACCAAGAAAATGCTTTTCCTTATTAAACATCCTCGTGATGATTTGAGCTATTTTCATATAGAAATGATCCAGTTCAAATATTACATTAGAGTTCTGTCTATAATTGAAATTGCAGAAAGCATGGCACACTTTTCCTGCAAGCAAATACTGTATGCTTTTGAGGACAATTACTGAATTCATCCAAACTAAGATTTAGGGTCTCTCCAAATGCTTTGTCAGTTACGCTTTGACAACATTTTTCCATCAGCAGTATAATATGATTTACCCTTGACAATTAAACAGAGAGTACAAATTCGTTGCATCATCATGGTAGTCGTGAATAAGAAAAAAAATGTCCTTTAAATTTAAGCACAACACAAGGAAAGACAGCTTCATATTTATCCACCTTGTTTTCCAGACATAATGTGAAGTGTCAGAGTTTTGTCCATTATTAGAGTGATTTGAACATCCTTGCCTCCCACCCTAGTCCCTGTAACAAAAGATCCAGCTGTAATTGGTTATTTGACCGGCGTAGTTTATGTGAGATGATGGATGCAACAGTGAAGGATGAGGCATAAAATTACATATACCGAGACAGCCAGCCAGCTAGTTCTGGTACGAAAGGTTGGAAAATGTCATAAGCTGCGTCTTGGTGTAGCAATAACAAGCAGTAGCACTGCACAAACAGAAACATGAATAATGTATTTACATGTGCACACACATGCCCCCTACACACACACACACACACACACACACACACACACATCCACTACAGTACACGCGTGCCTGTGCATGCACACAAAACAAATCTTGTCAAATAAATGCTTGATTATAATGTATGAAATGTTTCTGATCAGTCAGCTGAAAAACTAATTTCATTTTCTCATTAGAAGTCGCTGCCTGAGGCTCATTCTCATGTCAATGTTTATTACTCTGAAAACAGAAAATTAAAATCATCAGCTTGGTCAGAATCAGAGCTGTGAATCACTATTTACGACTTGGGGGGGGGGGGGAGAAAAATATGAAAGACTGGACAACAATTGAAGGAAGTCATTTCATTTTACTGACCCAGTGGATTTATAGTCAACATGACCTTTATTTCTCCAGAGATTTGTTGCTATGCAGACCCCCAGCATGTTTCTAATTTAACAGTCGGTGCAGTAGGTTAGTGAATACTTTCTTTTTGGTTAGTGAGTAGATTTTAGCAGCTTAATGAATTGGGTTTAGAACTGAACTAATAATAGAGTCATTTTTAATGCAGACTTTGTTTTTTAGTTTGACCTCTTTCTTGAACAGAAAAAATATCCCCACTAGTTTTTATAAGCTTTTAAAACCATTTCTGTGCAGACTTTAACTTCAGAGAATATAAACACAACCCCACATACACATACTCACACATGCATGCGTATATAAATACAGTACTTTTGAAGTACTTTCTAAAGCATGCTATAATAGTTGGAAAGGAGTGCATCTTCTATGGATATTCAATACCTTCAGTGAAAGGCACAGACACAGACATAATCACTGAGTATTTTAATTGTTTGAAAGAGCTGTATTAACTCTAATCAATCACTTTATATTAGCAATAGATTGAATTAGGGATGCACTGATATATCAATCAAACATTGGTTCGATATTGCACATGCACTGCAGCCCTGAACTTTTCTAGACGTTACATAGGCGCATGTGAGAAGTCACATGTCTGATGCACCCCTTTTGGAAATAAAATAGTATTTACAGGTAAACATCATTGAAAGAAGCTGATCCAAACACAGGACACATGGAGACAGCATAAAGTCCACCCATCCATTAGCCTCCTCTTATCCAAAGTCAGATAATGGTGGCTTCAACACTTCTCACCAGCAACACTTTTGAGCTCCTCGTACAGGTTCCCGAGGTGTTCCCAGGCTAGATGAGATATATAATCTCTCCAGTGAGTTCTGGGTCTCCTCTTGGGTCTCCTCTCAGTTGGGCATGTCCTCCAAAAGGGATCACCAAGGAGGGATCATAACCAGTTGCCCAAACCACCTCAATTGGCTCCTTTTAACATTGCAGAACAATGCCTCCATATTAAACTCCCTCTGGATGTCCAAACTCCTCGCCCTATTTCTAAGGCTGATTACAGCCACTTGATGGAGGAAAGTCCATAAAATGCACAATATAAGTCTGCAATCCAAAAACAGGCCAAGGTTATTAATAGGTGAGTCTGGCAAACAGTTATGTTGAAGAGCAGATAAAAAGACAAAATCAGTGAAACAGTTTAGAAATACATACAGGAGGAGTGCAACACGCAAGGAAAAAGAACAGCACAAGAAACCCAAAGAACATGAGGAATACCAGAAATTGCTGGCATGCTTGTCTACAAAAGGCACAAGATGAACTACCTTGAATATTGTGAAAGGTGAACAACTGGAGGTAGTTATACTGAGGAGAGTTCTAGGTTAATGGGAAATACATACTGTATGACTAATGCAATAATAATAAAGCTTTACTTGTATAGCAGTTATTGAAACATTGCAAAGTGCTTTACAGGACACAATGAGATATATCACAATCAAGCATTTAACATAAGAAATACAAGCCGTAAGATTTAAGCTTGTCCAGAATTTATGCTGCTATTTGTCAGTGAAACTTTCAGCTGCACATTCCACATAACAGTGGGAATCAGGGCTGTGCAGAAACCTCTTAAGGGGCAGGTGTTCAAAGTCCAAAAAAAAAAATCTATACAGTGGAGCATAATATTTAACTGTTGAACATGCGGTGACATCATATGATCGACTGGCAGGTGGCAGGTCATTTATTATGATCTATTAATAATTAATAATGATAAATATTCTTGCTAAGGGCCACAGGAAGGCCTGCTCCACAAAACATAAAAAAGCTTGACAAAAGGGCACTTTAAGGGTCAGGGGGTAAAAAGGGCAGGTGCTCCAGCCACCTTAGCCCTGCCCACTCTCCCCCACATGCCTGGCGGGAATTAGCACTGTATTTACTGATTACCTGACCAAACTAAACAGTATAGATAGAGAACAGAACAGGAAGACTGATAATTGACCCCTGGGAAAGAACACATAAGAGGGAGTATGAGGACAGGGAGGATTCTCCCATTACAGTAGAAAAGGACCCGTCTGATAAGTAAGTGCAAACTCCTGTGTTCCAACACAGCATTCAAGGCTGTATATGAGGATTTCATGGTCAATCGTATCAAAGGCAGAACTAGAACAGAACACAGCCCAGAATCAGCAACAAACAATAAATCATTTGCCAATAAAACCAGGTTGAACTGATGAGGACAGGACAGGCAATTGGAAAGAAGGGAACACAAATATAGACAGTATGCACAAATTAAAGTGTGAAGTGTTAAACAATAAAACAAGAATAAAACAGGAAATTACTTAACAGAAAACCACCATTATGACATAAAGTCAGCTCCCAAATGTAAATTCTTTGTGATGTCCAGTCACAGCAATTTGTGCAAATACAAGAACAGAGTCAATACCCAGAAAACATAGTTGAAACCATGCTGTCATCTCCACCTGTCAAAACTGATCACGTTACAACTGTAAAAAACTGAACAGTAGACAGTCAGATGTTGACTTTGTTTCTGTAGAAACAAAGAGATTGCTTCAGACCAGCTCTAACACAGTAAGAAATGTAGATCAGGTTAAAGCAATTAAGGAATTAAATGCATATTTATACGTTCTTTTGTAAACAAGGGCAACTAATCTGGTTAGTGCATGGTTGTAAACAAACACATGTTTTCTTCATGTACACAGAATACTCTTACTTTAGGCTGACCCATTTGTTGCATGGTGAATTTAACGCGACTGACTGTTGGAAGCAATACCTTTTTGTCCCTGATGTCATCATTATTACTCCAGGGATAAATAATGAAGTAGCTCAGGAGGATCAGAGTTGGGTTGTGGAGAGAATGGTCACATTCCCAGAGTTTTCTTTCTATCAAATGTTTTGTTTATTTTGCTTTATTTCAGTCAACAAAGAGAAAGTAGAAAGCAATTCTTGAACACAAACTTTGTCTTGCTAGAAAGCCTAACAACAAAATCAAAGCAGTGATTAAAAACTATGTCCATCCCGCAATGTCGGTTCAACTTTCATTGTAAAACTATTTTTCAACCGCGACTAGAAGTTTACAAAAAACCATCAGGTGACATGTATTCAATGTTGAAATGTTTGCTGGGTAATAGCCTGGTGAGTGCACAGCTAGTTGGTGATTGGCTACTTTCACATCAAGCCAGTAGTAAATGCTACTTGTTGTGATGACTTTAGTGTATCATTTTAAGTGATGAGGATTTCTTTGTTTCCCTGAAACAAAAGGAGGTGTACATTTCTAAATAAAAAATATAAAAATAAACATACAAACATTATTATCAGCATCAGCTGTAGGCCAGAAAAACACCAGTATTTGTGTGAACACCAAATTTTACAATCGCTGCATCCCTAATTTAAACAAAATATGCACAGTATATTGTGAAAAGGGTTTCTTATAGATCCCAAGGAGGGGAAAATTAGCACTTGATCCTGATATTCTATTCAGCTTTTTCCAGTGTTTTTGCATCTTTTAGCACAGGGTTTCAGTTTCAGGGCTCATAGCTTCACTGTTTTGGTTCACTCCCACACCTCTGATCGGATCAGATGCAGCAGCCAGCCATTTCATGTCTTCAAAAGCTTGTAAAAAACTCTGTGCGCTCCTTGCCATGCAACGAATGCCAGAGAGATAAAGTTAGGGACCAGCAAGCGGTGCATTTAGCAGGTAAAAAGTCACATATTTCCCTTAATTATGCATCTAAAACACATGATTGGATGTAACCTCCATGTGAAAATGCTTATCATGTTAAAAATGATATGTGCAGTTTTGGAACTATATTATTTCAAAACTATGTATTTATAGTTATATTTTGGAATTGTACTTCATACTGCAGATTCATACCTTCTAACCTTGGCTGGTTTTTTGATCCCCTTCCCTTGGATTTCCGTGCTTAAGACAGACTCCAATTTCCATTTGTGCCTAAAAGTCTGCTGCAGTGATGTAAACTACTGCAACAGTTACAACATGGGCCCACATTCGACAGGCATATGGTGTCTTCTTTTCTGGATTTCAAGGTTATTTTTTCTGGGTACAGTTAATGTCAGTGTAAGGTTATACTGCAGACACATCAAGCCTCCAAAATCCCTCTAAGTGTGAAATATTTTCAAATAATTAAATAAACATCAAACAAGGTGTTTCCCCTATAGGGTTGATACACAGCCTTCTTATATTTAACAAGGTTCATATGACCTTACAAACCAAAGCACAGAAACTGGATGTGCATTTTTAACGCTTTCATTATTATTTAATATTCAACAGTGATAATATAAGGATGCATAACAACTTCAAGATGGACAAACTGAACATTTTTGTCCCTAATGATTGATGACTACAATAAAAAGAGTTGAATTATACAGGCATTTATTCTAGACTGTGATGATTCAGCTCTATGTGCTGGTTGCCTGCAAAATTTTCATTTATTCAAAGATTACTCAAATGAACCAATCCTGAATCGATTTCTTGCTGTACTTAAAAGAATTGGGCTTCTCTTCACTGCCCTCTCCTGCTCTGAATCTAGCTCTAGGACCTTGTAAAGTCTTCACTGATAGTTCAGTTTCCTTAAGCAAACACAAATCAGTCGTTTATCAGCTCTTTATACCTCAGATACCAATTTCCCCACATAATTTCTGTTGCAAGTTGAGCTCCTTGAGGTAATATTAGACATACTGAAATGATACAGACTTGAAAACCTCCAATACTGTATGTATGATTACAATTTACAGTACAGTTTTCCAATTCCATATTTTATTCTTGGAATCCACTAGAGTAACTTTGCATGATTCAGAGTTAAAGAAAATCTTTATTTATCTCATACGGGGCCTTTGGACTCCTTCCCCTTTCCCTTTAAATTGACTTTGTTTTGACTGCAAGCAAGAGATTTGAACAACGGATGGGTGGGGCTTTTATTTTTAACAGACATAGCCGTGTGCCTGAGACGACATTATTATTGATATTTGTTTTCATTTGCATCATACAGAGTCAAGAGCAGAAAATAAAAACACCTGAGGGTTTAGAGCACTGTATGGCTCGTAAGGATTACCTGTTCTTACACTGACTATTATTTGAAGATTTGGCCACGTTTAATATGAGCATCCACCATTATAACAGCATTTAGATGACAGAAATACAGTATTTTGTTTATATGAGTAAGTAGCATCATGAAGATTTACAAATTCCTAATACGTGGTCTGACAGGACTGTGTATGCAGAAGGTATTTCATTCAATAAGAGTTGATTTGTTGGAGATTCTTTGTATTGAGGTGCAGCCAGCCATACCTTGCTATAAACAGATCTTATTTCACATCACAAAAACATGTGTCCTGACCTTTCCGCCAGGACCTTTCATTTATTTTCTAATATAGTTCCCCTTGTGAGTTACTCTGTTCTATAGTCATAGAAAAGGTCAAAGCAAGCACTCATGTCTGATGTCTGCCTGCAGAATTAGCTGTGTCACCTTTAATTTCTTCAAAATGTCTCATATCATAGTTTGGTTCAATATTCATGCGGTATTAAGTATACTGAATATGCTATATTCTGTATGTGAATATGAAAAGTATCTTAATTTAGAGGCTCACCAGTCTGCTGAATCTAGCTGCTCAATATAAAAGCAATTCACTTAAAAATATAGCAAGTTTTTTTTAGAAAACAATTAGAAAGTCTCAGCTGTGATAAATATATAAAAGCTGACAAATATTGAGACATTTATTACTGCAGCCCTGCAGAGAGCAAGCACCAAAAACAATCATTCCGTATTCCTAAAAACAGACATAAAAGAAGTCGGGAGTGGTGTATCGCTTACCCCAACCCCATTCATCCAAAACACAGACGTTTCTTTAATAACCAAAAAAGAATGAGTGGATGTGATTTTCCATTAATCAACAATGGCAGAGCAAGCTCATTTGTATTGTTCCGGAGTGCAATTCTGAATTTAGGACATTGTGAAGAAATGACCCCCTTACGCCTGTGAACAGCCTTTGAGAGGAGAGGAGGGGGTGGGGCCTGTCAAACCAATGTTGATCGATGATGCTGCCTCAGATTATGAACACAGAATTAGCACATTAGGACTTCTATGATAAATAGACCAACGAGACCAGCTCCAGTCCCCAAATCACCTCAAAGAGCAGTTTGACAAACTGACTGCACCCACAGTTTAAGCTGATTTCAGTGGCCAGTGTGTGCTTGCATAGAAGATCCTGCTCAGCTTGCTGGGGTTAACCAGCTGTCGACAATGGAACCTAAATAACAAAGTAGAGACAACATTAATCCATTTTAAATGAAGCTGTGGATTTTCTGGCTGTAGAGAAAGCAGGTAAATCCATGCAGATGTTTTAAAATTTAGTTCAGCCTTGAAAATAGTGTTGTCCTAGCAGCATTGTCCATGTAGTGTACCCAACTGGGTGCTTATTTTGTTTTGTTTTGCTTTTTATTGGATGCGGACAGAATGTGAAGTTTATGCTTACTAGTGAGCCTTTCTCCCATGCTTCTCTTTCTGTCCCTGTGAGCAACACTAGATATTATTAGCGGAGCTCAACAAATGACGCAGTTTCACTCCATGTCCACATTAAGACAATGTATGTGTAGACATGTAGCTTTTAATGTGTGTTTGCTAACAGCAACATTAGCAAAAATGTAGATAAAGGTTAGCCAGCTAGCTGCTACGCTGGATACAAAGAAGGCATAAAACATGGACAAGATGACTTTTTTGCTCTTGCCATCTTGTCCATCTTTTTAAAATACATTGTGGTGAGTGGCTGTGACACTGAAACTGCATGCTCCTCAGCTTGAGCATATCCTTGATAATCTCTTTTTTGATTCCTAGAATAATCACAATTTGCCAAACGGACTTAATGTTTGGATTAATAGGACCTGAAGGCTTTTTTGGTCAAGCCCAGAAAGCCATCACATAAGTGTTATATGTAAGGACCCCGTGGGGCATTTTCTCATGCACCTCTGCACAACTTGGTCATTTTGTATTCACAGGAGTCACCCCCTGGTGGCCCCAAAAAGAATGCAAGTTTAAGACGCTTCTGCGTTGGCTTCACTTTTCACCATCTTTTACACTACTCACAAAAAGTATTCGGCTTTTGGGTGAAATTTCAGGATGCACCTAAAATCACTATAACCTTTACAGGTGAACCTAATTTGACCTTCTCTACACTTTTGAATGCACATGTCCAACTGTTCTGTGTTTCAGCAGTTTTTGCAAAATTCGCAACTGGTGTCTGATCCTTGAATTCAATTAGAATTGGTATTTAAACAGTCCTCTTCATCATGCTGTTCACATTTTGACATCATGAAACCAAGACGACACCTAACAATTGATCAATTGTACCTCGCCATTGCGAGGCTTCAAACAGGATGTTCTCAGAGGGAGGTGACCACAGAGCTTAGAGTGTCAAAGAATCATCAGCAGGTTGCAACACAGATACAGAGAGACTGGAAGAGGCACAGAAGGCAAGCTGTAACTGATGGTCAAGAGCACATGACAAATTATTGAGACATTTTTTTGTGGTGGTATACCCACCACTGTTGTCAGCTTTTGTTTCAATAAATTGTTTGAGATGAGGACATCGCCACTGTATGCTTCTACTTAAATGCCCTACTTTCATGATATAATATCTCTGTAGCGTGAACTTCTTACATTTTCCACAAATTTCACCCAAAAGCCAAATATCCTTAACTTTTTATGAGTAGAGTATATTATCTGTGGCTAAATAGTTAATGAATCATATAGTTTAGCAGGTAACCTAACAGTAGTTAACATTACTGAAGCCCTTTTGGCCAAAAATGAACGTTGTAAATTGTATCCAAATCCAGGACAAAACAAAGGACATCAGCATGGCATTCACTTCATAAAGGGACCTTCATTTGAGTTTGGGCATCAAAACCAACTCAATCATGGCTTTTTTCTGGCTACAACTATTCTATAAATAAAACTACTATTTTCTACAGACATTATACCCAGAGCACAAAATAAATAGGAAATTTACTCACTTTTTAGTGGGTTTTCTGACATATATCATTCGCTGAATACACCAGCAAGCACCATTGTTGGTCATTGGGTAAATGTGTAGCTAAAGTGTCATTGTGTGTGTGTGTGCGTGTGTGTGTTATTTCCCATTTTATTTTCTAATCTGTCAATCTTGTGTATTCGTGTCATTCCTTCTTCTTTGTGGTAGTCTACCCCATCTTCGTTAGTGGTACCTGTGTTGAATTTTTCCTTACTTGTGTTCAATTAACCAGTCATTCACCTAATTATTTACAGCACTAGGTTCCACTTCTCTTTTGAGTGCCATGATGATGATTAGTCAAACTTTCCAGCATTTCACTTGTTTCTTGTGTAAGCTATTTTTGTGTTTTCTCTTGTTTGTAGTTACTTCCTTGTGTATGACTATTTATTCACTCTCAAATTAGCCTATACAAGTTCATTTATTTTTTCTACTCCATACTGACACTTTTTGCAACATATTATCTCCAAGTTTACAGTTCCAGAACAAAATAATGCAGTCACGTTACTTTTTTTCATGTGCTTCACATTCTGGCTGAAGTAAGGCGTTACAAGAAAAAGCCTCCCATTGACAACTGATGGGAACATTAAAATATTCTATCTATACAAAAGGCCAGCAAGATGAATGCTCCTATTTCATTTTTTCCATGTTTAAAGCAATCAAAAGAAATGAAATAGACAGTACGGCATTTGACACTGAACAAGAACTTCTCTTTACCTTACCACCACATCAAACAACATGCTTAATTGCAGGCCATAATAAGAAACTGGTAGTAATAATAAATACAATTTATTTAGTTGTGATTATGATCACATTTGTTAGTGATTATTTAAGACAGTAGGATTTGGTTGGCTGTTAATTCATGATTTTTTTGTTATTTTGATAAGGGGCTGGGGGGCATTTTGAGTGTATTTCAACACCGGTTAAGGTGGCGTTCTCTCCAGTGCTGTATATGTATATTATGAATGTATCCTTGTTTCTGTCTGCTCTGTTGCCATCAATTTGCCTGCAGTAAATTCAGCCGAAACACACAGTGTCTCCAAAGCAAACACAGAAAAGGCTTTATGAGAGGAGGAGGAGCTACATGTGCTAGTGTGCATAACTGCCTGCTCACCTATACCTGACACTCCAGAGATAAGGTTGGAAACAGGAAACTTTTCAAAACATGAACTGTTCTTTTTCTAACAGTTTCTTTTCTAACAGTTCAACTGCAGTTATGAATTTTATTTGGAATTTTAAACACCTGACAACAATTAGTATTAACTGTGTTTTTTCTAAATGTACAATCATAATCTTCTACTGACAGTATGTGAATAAAACCTTTGTCTACATTGGAGCCCTGCTTTGCAAAATTAAACTAAGAGTAATTCCCATGGCAGATCCGCTTTCTTTGGCTGGCTGCATTCTTGAATCACACAATACTAACCGCATTGACTTTTAATACCATTTTTTCCATTTGCTTCTGTGTACTAATTTGCCCATTTGTTGATAGATTGAGTGCGGAAAAACCACAGTGTTCACGAAAGTTTTGAAGTCTAATGTAAAATGTCCAGTAAATGAATTTATTTTCTCTTTCATGTTCACATAGGAGCTGATTCTGACATGGCGCACATGAGGAGAAAGACTGAAGAGATTCATTATTTAATCCGAACATAATTCAGATAGAGAGATAAACTTGAGGAATCCACATAAACACTACTGAGTCAACATGCAGTGATCCAGTGCTTCAGCTTGTGGACTAAACAAGCAAAACTTTCAAAAGCTTAACATTACATAATTTTCTTTATAGCAGTGATAATGTCACTTTTCATTTAGTTTCAAATCCATGCAGTTGCTTCGCTTTGTGTCTGCCATTGCTTCCCACTCTTTTCAGGCAGTCCACCATTTTGGCCATGACTGAATAATCTCAACAACTAAAACGTAAGTAAGTATGATCATAACAATGACTTGCCATAAATGTTTGTACAGACATCAATGATTCAGAGAGAATGAGTCATGATGTTTATTTTGATAATGCGCTAGTAATCTATTTCCTCAAGTGCAACAAGATGGTTGATATTTTTGTTTTTTGTAAAGTATATGGACTGTCATCATATTTGGTGGCGTTATTCATTAAATAGGTTTGGTCACTTTTAGTACAAAACATGAATTAGATGTGAGGAATGATGTTCACTTCCCTCTACTGCCACCAGCTCTACATATTAATGCCAATATTATTTATTTGCAAGCAAAAGTATTGGGCTACAACACTTAATCATTAAATTAAGTTGTTTTGTTCAGTTCCATTACCACATGTGTATGAAATCAAGTACTTAGCAATGCAGTCTACCTTTATAAACATTTGTGAAAGGATAATTCTAAAGAGCTCACAGGATTCGATTGTGATACTATAATTGGATGCCACCATTGCAACTTGTCAGTTTGTAAGATTTCTTCCCTCACAGAATTCCACGATCAACTGTAAGAGGTATTGATGCAAAGTAGAAGTGTTTAGGAACCATGACAACTCAACCGTGAAGTGACAGACCACGTAAAGTTACAGAGTAATGTCGCCGAGTGCTGAGGCACATAGTGTGTAAGCGTTGCCAATGCTCTTTTGACTGTGTAACTGCAGAGTTCCAAACATCCTCTGGCAGTAACATCAGCACAAAAATTGTCCCATGAGAGCTTCATAGAATGGGTTTCCATGGCTGAGTAGCTGCAGACAAGCCTTATGTCACCAAGCATAATGCTTGGTGTTGGATGAAGTGGTATAAAGCACACCACCCCTGGACTCTGGAGCAGTGGAAACATGCTTAGTGGAGTGACAGATCACATTTCTTTATCCTGCAGTCTGACAGATGAGTGTAAATTTTACCTGCCTGACTGTACTGTACTGACTGTAAAGTTTGGTTGAGGAGGAATAACCCTGTGGAGTTATTTTTATGGGGTTGACCTGGGCCCCATAGTTCCAGTGGAGGGAAATCTTAATGCTTCAGCTTACCAAGATATTTTGGACAGTTCCATGCTTCCAACTTTTGTGGGAACTGCTTGGGGGAGGCCCTTTTCTCTTCCAGCATGACTGTGCCCCTGTGTACAAAGCAAGATACATAAAGGCATGGTTGGATGCGTTTGCTGTGGAAGAATTAGACAGGCCCACAGAGAACCCTGAACTCAACCCCATCCAGCGCCTTTGAGATAAACGATACTAGAGATTGTAAGCATCCAACATCAGTGTCTGACCTCACAAATGCTTTCCTGGATGAAGTGGCAAAAATTCCCGCAGACAACTCCAAAATGTTGTAGAAAGCCTTTCCAGAAGAGTGGAAGCTGTTATAACTGCAAAGCGGAGACCAACTCCATATTAACGCCTATGTATTCAGAAAAGGATGACATAAAAGCTTAATACTTTTGTCCATATAGCGTAAGTGTCAACAACACAAGCAAGGCCAATCGGGTTGGCTCTTCCATTCTTTAACTGGCCTCAGATCCAAAAAACCATACTTATTACCTACTCTTATTCACATTGCCAGCTTCATACTCAGGAAGTATTTACAATATTTCAACTGCCTATAGAAAATTATCACCTGTAGTGTAAGTCTGAAGTGCAGGGCAGGGTATGTTTGTGTAACAAAACTGGTACACATAATAAACAATAGGCAGCATGGCCTTTTAGGACTAAAATGACTGTAGGTGATAATGCATTGAGGGCAAGTGAAGACCCCTGGCACCCAGCGAGACCCCAGCTCTGCTCCTTCCTCCCCTTTAGCTGGCCCCTTCTCTCTCTGCAGGCGATGAACAAAGAGAGGACCCAAACAATGGATCACTCTAAGAGTTGAATGGCTTTGCGGGTCAAGCACTAACCCCCTCCCTCTCCCTATTTGACAGAAACACAACCCACACTTGTTCTGCTGAAGAGAGGCTGACCCTCCCGGCAAAGAAATAATGAACACTGCTTGGGCATTAAACTGATAAAACTACGGGGACTGGAATCAGTTTGGCAGACAAATCACCTCTAATGGCGTGAGGCTGGAGACTGTCTTCTGTCCTGTCTCTCCCCTCTTCATTACAAGTCTACTGTACACTGTCCAGGCATCCACACAGCCATCTTAAGCTGCTCAGCAGAGTTCATAGCTTAGGACATGACCTTAAACAACAGCTGTCCTGGCATTGCTCATTTTTACATTTATTTCATTTTCTGTTTTCATTCCTGGTTTCTTGTAATGGTGTTGCAAACAAAGAGGCCACCATATGCAGTGAACTGGAAATGTGTTGGGGAGTTATTTGTTAGGCAAATTGACTGATCAACTGCCACAGGAGCCTCTGTTTATAAATAAAAGCTCCACCTATCACATCTCTCACAGCATCAGGGTTCGACCCAGACATTTGCATGTTTCATAGTCAAATTGGTTAAAAATACGTTTGCAAATTATCTCCAGAATTTATTGTGCTCCTTCTTCCTGGAGTTTCATAGCATCTGGCAGGTTGTAAATCACATCACAGAAAGATGAAGAATTTCTTTTCAACCGCTTTGCTGTGCAGGTCTAAACCATCATATTCAGTTGTTTTATGGATTCAAAAACACTTTCCACCATCTGGTACTGTGAGGTTAAGGAATTATTTTAATGTTATAAATTATGTGCAAATGCACTTAGATCCAGGTCTGTTCATAGTCAGTGTAAGGTACGATAAGATAAAACTTAATTATCCCCAAAGGGACCATGGGTAAGATCATCATCATTTACTGATGCGTTCTTCCTCCTGTTCTTATTCTCCCACCGTATTGTGTATCAGCTATATTTGAGCTCCTGTCTCATATATACATATATATACACACACACACACACACACACACACACACATATATATATATATATATACACACATATATATGGTAGCCATGGCACTTGCACATGGCACTTGCATGGCTCAATTGGTGGTTTTAAAGCTCCCCATCTGCATGGGCAGCTGAGGTCTGGAGGCATCCAAGCTGTTCGGTCTTTCACCTTCGCTCGCGGCCCCTCCCCCAGGTCAGCGGCCATACATTACATCAAGCTAGGCCACAAAGGGTTGAGGAACCAGGGCCAATCAACCCACAATGCAGCAGTTTAGTGCAAGTGGATGGAAACTATGAGCATTTATGAAACATGAAATTTTCATAAATAATTAGTATACTTTCCCCTAATGTGCAATTAATCCCATATTGGCGTTACAATCTTTATGTTGTGAACTGAGAGACCAAACTGAATATGCATCAAAATCCACTATTAATAAAGAACTGTTTTTGTATTTTCAAATTATACAACAGATACAATTTACTGATAATTCTCTGATACACAACTGAAATGTAAGTGTTTCTGTATCATGCTATTTCTGCATTATGTAAGTAAATGTACAGAGGATTTGAGCTCTAATTGGGCAAAAAGCAAATTAAATTATTCAAAATGGAGCCCAAGATAATGTAATGTCAATTTTAAACCATTTCTCATTTTTAAGAACTAGCAATTGATGCAGTTATTCAAAGGAGTAATAAAAAATATTAAAATGCCAACAGGTATGTACCATACACAATGCAACAGTAACGTATAAAGAAAAATATCACTATGGTGTTTCTGACTGTTCTTTGTGTGTCTATGCCTGCATCTGCTTCATGCACTGTAAGGAGACTCTATGGCTCATTTGCCTCTGCCCCTGCACCCTGAGAATTGACTGTGTAAAAGAATCATCCTCAGCTTGAATCTATTATCACCTGATCCTGTACTATTGCAAGTCTGCCAGGTCCACGGATAGAACGGCCTCATGTTTAACCCTTTCCTCATCTCTCTGCTGGATGGCATTCTATTTCCCTGACTATTACCAAGAGTAAATGTTTTTCTTCACCCTCTCCAATGAGTAATTTTTGGTGTCGAACTTGTCTCTAACCTTTTCCTATCCCCTTTTGTTTGGCTTTTGTTTGGCAACAGCTGTTATCATGGATTTCTTTTTCTTTTTTTCTTTTTTTTTGGTCAGCTGTGATTGCTTCGGGCAAAACAGGAGCAGATGGTGTTTTGCTATGCATGAATGGAGCGTTAGAGGAGTTGGACTGAATAGGCCAAGTTTTGAATGGTGTCTACACAGCACCTGCCTCTTGTAGCAGCAGGGACATCCTAGTGGCATGATCTGTCTTGGCTTCACTGCCATCGTAAAGGATGAAAGAAAGAAACAGAGGGGGAACCTTGTTGGGTACCGTCCATATTTATTGATTTTCCTGCAAGTCGTGGCATAATGTGGTGTACAGTCAGTTTGAGTTAATTGGATGTGACGCAGCATGCACGTGTAATCTATCACTCCAGTCTCCTGGTACACTTTATCAGTTTTGTTGCCATAGAAACATGTTGGCTCTGTAATAGCCTATATTAACAGGCTAAGTAAGTTGCAATAAAAGGCAATTTCAGAGTTGGGATCCTCTGCTGAACACAAAGCCTATAAAATACTGATGAAATAAATCGGAAAGTGGCAGCAGGGGGAGAGCGAGCTGGATTTTATATTCTTAAACCAAAGAATGTCCAAATAAAAAGAAACTGCTATCATTTTCATGCAATGCAGGGACATCTGTCAACCTCTGGGGCATGATGATCTGTCACAATAAAAAAAGCATTCTCAAATCACTGACAGCTTGCTGAGCATTTTTTTAGAGCAACTGTATAATTCAACTGAGAATAAATGCTCCAGATGCATTTAGTCTGAAAAAGACTGACAATGCACAATAACAAACTGGGCTAACCATAATAATCTGAAGCAAACCAGCCCCTCACTCATGTGTTCACTGGTGTTACTGTTATGGTGCTTCAAATAAACTGTTTTTCTTTGGGCTTTAGATGTTTATTCCATGACCTTTATTACGTCGACAGCAGGGTAGTAGGGGCTTGCTTATCTGCTCTCCATTTCTGCTCACCGGCAACCTCAAAAATATTTTATAACCATTCACATTAAAACTGCTATTCCAGATTCTGATTGAAAATATATCATGACTCATGCAAAATCTATGTTTAAACATTAGATAACAGCAGATCATGATCTGTTTCAATCCTCTATTTATTATGATTACATGCTGGTAATCATTTACTGCTTTGAGGAAAGAGGATTAGTCATTAACAGCAGCAGCAGTCACAAGAGTACAGTGTGTATTTTCCCTTTGCTGTATGCTAGCATGGATGTATCAGAGCTGTGACGGTGCAGCGGTGCACAAGCTGACAGAGGTCACAAGACTGGCAGAGCTGACTTACCTTAACAGAATTCAACAAAAGCAGGGGATAAGCCTAATGGCTGAATCACTCTGTCTCCAAGGCAACATCATTGTGGCGAAATCCATGGATGGAAAATGTGTGTACACATGCATGTTTCTTGTACAAACGTGTATGCGAA
Source organism: Etroplus canarensis (assembly GCA_015106775.1). Taxonomy (NCBI): domain Eukaryota; kingdom Metazoa; phylum Chordata; class Actinopteri; order Cichliformes; family Cichlidae; genus Etroplus; species Etroplus canarensis. Next base: position 54,276 of record VUQH01032711.1, on the reverse strand, counting down.
AGATGAAAAAGACAGAAAGGGAAAAGAGAATGCATATGTGAATATTTATGCTTGGAATCCTATTTTCTGAAGCCTGATAAATGTATATTTGTTGTATTTATTTCCCCTAAAGTTCATAAGAAATATTCTTTTTTAATTCAGTTGAAGTCAAAGTGTTAAATTAACTGACTAAATCAATGAGAGCCAACATCATTGAGATTATCAGAAAGGTTGTGCAAGTGTATCGTAATGTTTATACTTGCCCTGTTGAATATGCTATTAATTTTGCTCGGAGGCATCATCTGTGGGGCTCCTTTAGTCTGGCAGGTCAAAAGTTCTCTAAACAAGCGTTGCTATTGGTCCGAGATGTCAACAGTCCAGCCGACTAACACAGCAGCCAACAACCCCCCAAAACAAAGTTCACTATTCATCTCAAAGGTCAACAGTTCTCTCCGTGAAGCTCATCAACACAAGGTCAAGAATTCCTTAAATGTAGTCAGCCATTTAACTGGAGGTCTGATTCCTCCGCACAAACAAAGCTTGACATTGGACTTGTAGGGTCAGATGTCTCTGTACTATCCTGGAACAGGTCTTGTTAGAAGAAAAAATCTGTTCTGATGTTTGTTTGGTTTTTTCTTTTTCTTAAGGAGACAAAGTTTAGGTTGCCATACTTGAGTGGCAGGTTCTGCATCTGCAACCAGACTGTGAGAGTGACTGCAGCGTGGGTCTGATGGTCAGATGGTCAGTGTCAGCAGGGCTTTTGTTATGCTCATATTGTATCTGTGCACTGAACGGGAAAATAACAAAGAGCCAAATAAATCATTAAAATACAGAATCCCTTAGCTTCCACATCTGACTCCTTAGTCATCCTCGGCACAGTGCCGACCAACTGACCTCAGCAGGGAAGAAGGGGACAATTAGGTCACCTCATGATTACATTACTCGAATGACATATTAATGTCATAGTGCCCTTCATGCATTTCATCAGCCTTAGTTAATGATGAAGACAGGAAGAAAGAAGAGCAAAAGATATTGATTGCTTCATGCTTCTGTGATCTTATCATATTGCACTGTGGGAAAAAAATTATCTTACAGATACAAAAGTGTGCTGCATGAAGCAGGTGAAATTCATTTATTCACCCATTCAAATTAAACCACCCTCCATGATATGAGGAGCAGTGTATTATTCTTGTAAATTATGTGTGTGTATAACAGGGTTTTGAAAATATCTGTAACCTTTTTATTGCACAGTCCCATAACTCTAACTCTGGCTGTGAGATATTTGTACACACAGTGACCGCAGTACTGAGGGGTTATGGAATAACAAGGAGCTCCATGCATTATTAATGGGCTCTGCTGTGAATCTGTTCAGAATAATAACAGCGATTTCCCAGAGCCTCATTACTGTGTGTTTTTAAAGCATGTGTTTGGTATCCATGGACACCCGCTCTCACATTCTCCTCTTCTTCCCCTGTATTGAGATTCAGGTCATGCACGGCACTTGCTGTTTTTAATTTTCATTTCATCATAAGCACTTTAAGACTGTTGCCAGCGCTTATTTGCAGTTTTCCTGCGGACCTCTTCACTCGGGCTTCTGACAGGACAGATGCCGCAATTAATCACGGCAGAGAAATGGGCATCGTTTCCACACCGAGCTGAAGAACCAATCACCGCAGCAGCAGCGGCTGCGGAGGCAGGCCTCCGCTCCAAATTACAAATGCTTCCCTAAAACTAAGTAATTGAAAACAAACCAAAATGCGAAAATTCTATCAAGTCGCTATCACAGAAGTGCAGGAGCAAATTCTTTCTCCTAATTTGTAACTAACATTAACCGTGTTTAAAATGTCTCAGCTGCCATTGGAGGAAAAAAGGCCCCTTCTCTGGGCCAGTGGATTCACAGTCTATTGTGAAGATATGATAATTATTGTTTGCCTGCCTTCCCTCCCCCGCTCACCATATTATTCAAGGGAGCTCAGCAAACCCCTGGGGATGTCTTGGAAATGAAGCGATTTTAAAGGGAGTAAGAAAGAGGCAGAATCCAATGCACTGGTGTGTGAGAAGGGGACTGTTATTGAGACAAGTACCAGTTACATGCTGACCTTGTCCAGTATCAACACTGTTTTTACACACAGTTACAATGGACTTCCATTCAAATCACTGAGAAACAGCACACACTATTTAATAAAGCCAACATGGATGCTCATATAACCCTGCAAAGTATTTTTCTCATAGATTTACTTCATAAAAAACATACAAATTAATCTTTTTATATCTGGTGAGTGGTATCAGCACTTTTCACTGCATTTCTTTTTAACAGCTAAACATGGAGATGTGAGGAAATTTCTCATAGAAATTATGGCTAATATAAATTTGGAAAGAAAACAGTTCCTTCAAATAAATATTTGTGATTGATAGTTTAATTTTCAACAGAGACACAAGGAAATATATAATACTTCATACAAAATTATGGCTACTATCATATTAGTGGTGGAATGTCTCTGGATTTGTCTTCATGGCTGAGCAAAAACTCCAACATTAATTTACTTTTCCTATTTCGAGCAGAAAACAAACCTTTTAACTCCATACGGATATGCATCGACTCTATGGACAGTTTTCAAATGCAGTTGGTTTTTAAGCAAAATACAAAGAAAATTGACTGCTGCTATTGTAACTCATAAAAAAGTATAAAAGAGCAGAAATGCACTATGTGATATAGCAATCCACAGGTCGTTTAACAATGTTTTAATTAAAGCCTCACATATTAAAACTTTACAACAGGTGATATGAAAAATGTACAACATTTTCTTGTTTCTTTTTTTCCAGGGACTTCTGTACAGCTGGCAAAAATACCTCCGATGCCTTTTTAGTTGGCTTTGGCAGTGCAACAAACTGGCTCTGCTAGTTTTCTTTTTTCCTTTTTTTTTTTTAAAACAATGACAGTATCAAGGAGCAGAGTAAAAATACATCAGTCCCCCAAACCATCTGCCTTGATCCAGAAATTTGTATTTACCATAAAATATCCCCTTTGTTACACAAAATAAAAACATAATTTAATTGTTAAACATCTGAAGTAAAAACAAATAGATTAAAGATTTTTGGGAGGGTGCCAGTTACACACTTTTGGGCAAATCATCTGGAGGGTAAATTAGTGGATAAAGGAGGACTCATCTCTTCCCACTCTACAAAACATGTACAGCAGATTACAGCTACAGATTGATGATGTGATGAAATAAATGATTTATGGCAGTTTCTGTCTCAGTCTGTTCAGTCATTCATCCATAAACCTGGATCCCAAGACCTTGTATTTTCAGTTCCTCTCATTCTTGAAAAGACACTGTCTGCATTTGTGACATGGTTTGAATTTGTGTTCAAATATCACCGGGCCTCCAACATGTGATGATTTGAAGAGTTACATCTGTGAGAATGACTGGTGAAAGAGAAAGGTTGGACTAAAGAAAGTCTGCTATTTACCGACCAGTGTGGGAACAAAGACTGACGTGTGGGTTACTGGTTTCCAGCAAGGATCCTGTGAGTCATTCAGTCCAGGCAAGAGCTGATAAAAATCCTTTTGTTGAAACACATTGAGAATGTCCATAAACTGCGCTGAATTGACAACTCTGGCCTCATAAATAAAGCTTTATTGTTAAATAAAACAGTGAAAGATTTGCTTCTTTCAACATATTGTGTGCCAAGTCAGTTAAAATTGAAAACTGAAAGACCTCACAAACAAATAAACAATCACTGGGTTCTCACCCTAAAAGGCTTTTGTCATAGCTCAGCCTATTTTATAGACAAAAACCCAGGTAACATGTTAACCCCCTATACACGCATGTGCATATCTGTCTATAACAATGGACAAGTTCTTTGTATAACATTCTAAATCTTACACACTTCTTAAGTGCAACTTAGAAAAGCAACATGGAATGATGCTTTTTATTCTATTCCTGTTCTTTTAGATAGGATTTTCATTTGGCTCAGTAAATGCTGACCTGGGACAAGACCTGGGCGTGGGCCTGAATTTGGGAAGGGTGTGGTTGCTGCTGCGGGGCTGGCTGGGGGCTGCCAAGCGATGCAGAGCCTCCCACTGAATGGGGTGTACCAGGAGAGTGTTGAGGTGGAGAACACTGGGCCTGGTGCTGCTGCTGCTGCTGCTGCTGCTGCTGATGATGCTGTTGTTGTTGTTGTTGTTGTTGTTGTTGTTGTTGTTGTTGCTGCTGGAGGTGTTGAATCTGCTGCTGATGCAGCTGATGCTGCATCTGCATGTGCTGCAGCTGCATCTGCTGGTGCTGCTGCTGCTGTTGCTGCTGCTGCTGCTGCTGCATGTGGTGCTGCTGCAGCTGTTGCTGGAGATGATGTTGGAAATGTTGATGCTGCATCTGCTGCTGGATCTGCTGGTGATGCATCTGCTGCTGCTGCATCTGATGGTGCTGGAGGTGCTGCTGCATCTGCTGCTGCTGTTGCTGCTGCTGGAGCTGCTGCATTGCATGTTGTTGCACCGGTTGCATGGGTGGGCTCATCTGAGAGACTGCTGTGGACTGGGCACCTGCCACCATGGCCCCTCCAGCACCCATCTGGCTGAGCAGCTGTGGAGGCATCCCAGAGGACATGTTCTGGTGGGAAACTGTAACTGAGGTCACGATTTGACTGCCCCCTAGTCTCATCTGCAGAGGTTTTGGGGCAATGGCTCGCGGCAGGGCTTGTTGAAGGGCCTGGGAAGCTGATGGCATGGAAGGGTGCTGGTTGAGGGGTGAAGGCAGCACCAGGCCAGGGGAGAGGCTGGTGGAGGCCAGAGTCTGTTGCACTGAGCGAATTGTCTGGGCTTCAGCTGATTCTGCTGCAGCCTGGACAGAGAAAAACACAAAAAAGTATTAAAAACTACAAATTTACACTGAAGAAACCCAGTCCCTCCATTTAAATTAGTACTGTATAGTATCTAGAGCTGCTTATGCCATTATAACTCATCTAAAACTTCCCAGTGCATAATGTGACACAAAGAACTGAGTAATTCAACTCACTTTTCTGTTAAATTCACACATTTTAAGGTGAAAAGTAGAAGCAGTTTCTCACCTTGGAAACCAGGCTTGCACGGTATGCTGCAAGGGCTTTTAAATATTCTTTCTTGGCAGCTTCTGTTTTGCTTTTGTAAACCTGCGATGACACAAAAATGTGTGAATGGAAAAAGCATAGCTTTTGAAATTACAAACTATGACAACAACTTAAGGCAGATTGCATTCTATTTTAGTCTGATACAAAATTTTGTAGTACCTGCTTCTGTTCCTCTCCCAGACCATCCCACATGGATGCCACAATTTTGGATACTTCTCCAAAGGTGGCATTGGGATTCTGACCCTTGATAGCAGCCTGGGTGTCTCTGAAGAACAGGGCATAAGCTGAAACTGGTTTTTGGGGCTCATTGGGATCCTTCTTCTTCTTCTTCTTCGGAGTCTTGGATTTCTTTGTGGGATCTATAGGGGCTGGTCGTTTCTCTCCAATGACCTGAAATGATGGCAAAGTTGAGATAAATACCACCATGAAGGTGACTTTTTACTACTATTTACTGCTATTTTTTAATATTATCATCTCAAAGATTAAGCATTTGCTTACCCTGTTGGTATCATCTTGGTCATCCTCGTTGATGGAGCTGGAGGGAGACGGTGTGGCCGACTTGCTGGCAGGGGGTGATGGGGAAGTGTGGTGGGTGATGTTGGGTCCTGCCATGTTTAAGGTCAACTGTGCGTTGAGTTGGGATTGGTTGATGGTGGTCAGCTGATTCCGTGACATCATACCATTGGGGCTGTTCATGCTGATGATTGACTTCATCACCATGGCTGGGTTGGCTGGGTACTGACGTAGATGGCCTGGCCCAACACTCTGTAAAAAGATTGATACAATAACAAGGCTTGTTAAAAATCCAGTGCAACTGCACATTTTTATATTAATAATTTTTTGATTGATTCCTATTCCTCTGGTTTTGCACAGACTGCCAACTCGTTTCTCCAGTTTGAATATCTGTTTCTGTACCCATGACACCCTGCTGCTCAAGCTCATGAACCTGTATCCCTTTACCACAGTACAAAACGGGCCATTGGATTCTGTGGATTGTTATGTGGCAGATCACATGTCATGACGTTCTGGGACTTAAATGTCTCTATTACAAGCCATGATAAATTATCTTGACACCCAAAGCGGCATCTTTATAAGCTAGTAATAGATGACTACACAGCTTGGTTGATTCATTTCAAAACTCTATTGTATGGAAATCAGTGACACAGATTTACACGGTCCAGCCCCTGCAGGGAAACAGTGGACTTATAATATCACGGTATATAATCTCAGTTTGTATCCACTACATTATTTACAGATATAACTCTGAAGAAAGAACCTTTCAAAGATCATGTCTGACTGTTTAAGAGTGAAAAAAATACTTCTATGGATCAATTCCATAAATCAACAAGCTAAAAGCATGAAGCTTAAGAGGTTTGGACAGGTCCCATCCATTCTACCATCCAGGGCATAATGTAACATTTTCTCTTTTACCTTTTCCTAGTAAAACATTCAGTTCTTGAAAGAGTCTTAAAGAAGGTACAGGCAAAATGTTTGCATTGATTGTGGTGAAGAGGAAATTACGAAGCCTGCCAGCTCTCCAGAGGTAAGACTGATCAGAGAGCCAGCAGAGCTGACATGGAACAGAGAGGGGATGTGAACGCAACAGAAAAGGTGATTTGTTCTCCCTGGGTACATCCATCTGGTATTCAGCAGCACAAACTCAATCTCTCCCAACATCAACACATCATAAACCCACGCACCTGGCTTTATTGAAAGAACCTTATGAATGCCCGTCTTCGAAAACAATATTGTAACACCATTTCAGACAGAAACATATTGGATCTACAATCCATTTCTTTCTCATATGCCATGTCTACTGCTTATCATAAATGCAATCTATGAAGTGAGAATGGATTTATATTTACATGAAAGGGCGGGTTTCAACAAAAGGTGAGGCAAAGTTGGGGGAAGAAATTTAAAACATATTGTTATGATTCTTCAAATATGGAAATCCTCACAAATAAAAACTGCAATAAACGAGCCTGCAACCAAATGACTGATTTACATATCAGCGACCCAACATGTTCCAAGTGCTATTGTCATCTTCATTACTGAGAACACGATGGCTCACCGTTCGCTCTTTGCTCGCTGCAAACATCAAAGGTGCACACACTGAGCTCATTAGTCGTGGCCATCTGTATAATAACACTTTTGCCCAATCCTTATGGTGCAGTTTTGACTTAGAGCAATGGCCCATTTTACCATTTGTTTGGAATATGCAGGATTCTTTGAAATGGCTTCAAATTAAATATAATGCATTAAAAAAACATGCTCCAATGATCACATTTATACACATCATTATATCACATTCAACACCCTGCTAAATATCTTATTTTACCACAGATTTCTGCAATAACTGGAGAAGCAGCAATTTAGCAACTCATTCTACAAAGGAGCAATGACAGTTGCATCATTGAAATGCCAGCATTAGCACGTCTGATTTGAATGAAAACATAACAGCTAATAAGTTAGTCAAAGAAATCATCTTAAGTAACAGTTGTCTTGATTGCGAATATGAATCTGATACTAGGAGGTTTATTTATGTCCCTCTGCCTCCTCATTTGCATTTTGATTACAGCATTGTCTGCAGTCACAGCAGACATCTAACTAGATATTTTGATAGTCATCGTAAATCTGCAAATAATTCTTTATCTTGAGTACACAGTGGCCAGATGTGCCCCCCTCAATCAGATTTGTGTGTTTCTAGATGTGCTCCCTATCTGTGTGTTTGCACATCAAACACTAACAAACTGAAATGCACTCTGCAATCAATAAAGGGTTTTTTGAATGTAAATTCTGTTTGTAAGGTTCCCCATTGTGTTGCTTTTAATAGGAAAGCTGAAATGACAAGCAAAAACATAATGATTTCAACAATATGCTGCAAAAAGAGGAAGAAATGGCTTGTTTTGTTTTGTACATTACTGCTGGCTTTAACCACTTTTAACACAGCAGCAGAGCCACATAAAGCATTCTGAAAACTAGCAGATGAGTAAAAAAATATTGACAATGTGTGAAACCCTTTCCACAATAAACGCAGGCCAATAAAAACAGCAGCAGGGCTCAAAATGCAACATTATGCATTCACCAAGTGATACAAATCTCAACATTGATGTCAATGAAAACAGACTCTAGTCTGTTCTTAAAGATATTGGAAATCAGAATTTGGGGAGAATTTATGAACAGTGGCACCAAGCTGTAACAGGCTGAAAAGAATGTTAACAAGTTCAATTTCCATTCAATCAATGCCAGAGCTCTTGGAAATGTTCCATGGCAGGAGAGGAGTAAAATCATCTATATGGTAATTATAAGGATGAATCCCCCAGTAACTTTCGCCAGCATGAAAGGTCAGTCCTATTAAAGATAGTTTATCAGTGCTCTGCACATATTCCTTTACTAGGCTTCTAAACGGGAACATCATTTTATTTTTTTTCTTCCATTTTCAGCAACCTGCTGAAGTCTGTGCTTAAGCCAAATGAGAAAAATGGAATTCTGAATGCCGGTAAAGGCTATAATAGCACGAAGATAAATTGTTTTTCTTTCCCTTGCCCTGTCTAAGTCAAACACACTTCGCTCTCTTTCTCTCTCTGTGGTGTGCAAACTCACTCCATCTATCTCGCCAACCTCTAACCCCCACTTAAAAACAAATCTCTCTCCTTCTGCCCCGTTCTCCTCCCCCCTCAGACTGTGAGGGCAGCAGGTCCCCTCCCCCTTTGTCTGGTGCAGCCACTGACCCATACCCCTTTCCACCATTCCTCCTGGTGCATTATGGGTATTTAAAACTTGTCCAACATGACATCATTTCAGTTTGAGAGCTGCCTGAGAAAAGTAAATTACAGAATCAATCATGCAGAAGGTCAAGCTGAGACTTCATTACAAGTATTGCATGCCTGCATGAATATCTTTCATTTCTGACTGACCCAATATGTCACAATAGCTGTCTGTCGAGGGAAGAAAGAGGAAAAAAAGAAAGAAGAAAAAAAAACTCTCTCTTAAATTGATGTACAACTCATGTCAGTGCTTCATGGCTTGGAAAGGAGATAAGAGGACAGTGTAGAAAAACATGCTTTCTGCAACAGTGCACACATTTTCCATTTGATTCAGGATACAGTGGTTTTTGACCAGTCAGAACTGTGGGTATTATACTCACTCACAATCTACACAGTATCATGGCATACCAATTCATGTGAACAACAAACTACAAATGGCTTTTTCAGCCTCGCTTTTATCTTGCATGATGCATGCTGCCCAATGCTACTTTAACTTATTAGCATATCTTTGCTGCTGCAAAGCAGATGACATGTGAAACAGCTAGTTGGTAATGAAAAATATATAATGCATCACCACATAGTGGTAAATGTAATAAGACAGTGGGGCTCATATCTCCTAAATATTGATTTTAACATCTAATACAACCGGTTGAACTACTGTAGGTATCAAATCCAATCACAGAGGACACAGAGCCCATTTCACTACATGCTTACATGTGTCAAGAAAAAAACTAAAATGTGGTGAAGGCACCAGGTGTTTTTTGAAATAGAACCCAGAGACCCTTGCTGTGCAGCAGGGAGAAAATAGAGGAGAAATTGTGAATAAAGCAATACTGGCAGCTCTAACTCCAGTACTATTTGGCACTATTGAGACTCAATCACAAATCAGGAGGACACATGCTGGGAGACAAAAATGAGAGTCAGAAGCTTGTTAGGAGAGCAGATTAAATAAATAATGACTTCAGATTCAGGGCTTGCCAGGCACATTGCAGCTGAGAAAATGTATTTCTCTTTGTAGAAGCCCGGCATCTGTGGCCAATTTGCAAGACATACGCTGAACATTAAGGAGAGAGGAATTAGCAGAACACTTGGCAATGCAATGACATGGAAGAAGCTTTTTGAAAATAGCCCAGGTATATTTGCTGGTTGGGTTTCTCATTAAGTTCTGATAAGAGACAGGCTTTCTCACACACTAAGTATTCTCCACCGGTAAGCCAGCACAGAGGAAGGAAACCAAGACAAGAGTTTGGGAAATATGAGCATGGTGGCTTGATGAAAAATGTAATTGCAATAGTGCACGGTTTATTTGTTTGCCCCTGCAGCCATAACAAATAACACAGAATGTAATCATGTATATAAGGTTGTCATTCCTTTATCAGTGTGCTGACAAAATGACAAAATACCCCTCTTAGGGCCTTCGTAAATCATTGTCTGTATATGGAATGCACTGCAAACAGAGCTGTTACTTATCTCATTTAAAAGTTGCGTTCTTTTCTCAAAGCAAAGATAAAACCACAGATGAATAGAATTTCTAAAGGCATTGTCAAAAGACTTTGGGGGATCAATCCCATTTACAGGAAAAATGAAGGGCCACCACAAGCCTTCCTGCGGTACAATGTGTGATGACTGATAACGAGTGAGTAGTGTGCCGACGACAATGCCACAAGGCAAGGAGCAGAAACCCACATTCTCCCCTCAGTTTTTAATAGAGTCTCTGCACAATCAGAGACATGAGCCATGCAAATGGTGTTAAAGAGGAATAATGTTTGAGAATCAAATCTAATCCTCCAGCAAGTCATGAGAACAGTCAGGAATGTAATTGTGTCAAGGTTCCGTTTCTTCCAGATGCAGAAAGCTTAACTGACCATGAAATGAAAATTCTTTAGGCAAAAAGCCTTCTGGGGCTCACTTACTGTATGCAGCAGAGATATTTTAAAAGCTCTAATTATTTCACATGCCAGAAGCATGGAAGCAGGAAAAGGAGCTGTAAAATTTTATAGCCCCTTCCCATATGGAATGTAAATAAATATCTCTAATATCAGTGTGATTCAACAAATGTGTTGGAAAGAAATGAGGGACAGGGGGTCTAAAACACATTACATTTATTCAGACAGTTCTAATGATAATGGCACCTCTTCTCAATGCAATGTGATTTGTGACTCATAAAGCAATTGCAGCATCAATACCATCATCTTTTCACTGATGCCTTTGTCCTTTCATTTCTTCTCTCCTAAATGAATCTTCCATTTTGTAATAGGTCTGTAAGACAACTAGTCAGCCAGTGACATTTCCATTTTTCCTCCTCAGTGCTTCCATGATTGTGGCATTTGAAAATGCCTGTCCACCCTGAGACAACAATCTCACAATCTGTAGCACATCACAGTATCAACATAAAGAAAGTCACTATTTCAATCTACAGTTCCATGCTTGATCATGTGTGGCATCATTAAGGAGCTAAAATTATATTTATCAACACCTCACTGGAAGGGAAATTTTCTTCTCCAAGATGAAGCTGGCCCTAAACTCCAAACACAGCATGCATTGTTTCTGAAGACCTCATGTGACATTGGGCTGAAGCAGGGATCAGCATTTACAGAAAGAAAAGACTTCTGGAGGTAACATGAATTAAATATGAGCATGTGAAACTGTGGCACTTTTGGGTCCCATTTTCACTGTCCTTCTGGGGATGAATGAGCTTTGTACTCTAACACCTGTGATCTATTCACATCTGCTCACCTTATATAGAGGGGGATCATCTACGCTCCGGGTGATTTTTTTTCAAGAAAAAATGCTCACAGTAAGTAACATAATATCATGACATTTACTCAATGTGATCATATACCTCCTGTGTTGTAAACAAGGCCAGATGCTTTGCCAGATGCGCTGACAACAGGAGGCATACAAAAACTGTGAAGGTGACATTACAGTATGGTTCAGTAAAAGGCCTTTTTTTGAAGACTGATATCAGGGGTCTCCAATAATATATTTTTTAAAAATCATATCTTTCAGTTTGGATAGAAAAATGAATCTGGAGCTGCAGCTATATGTAATACAATTACTGGAGCAGCACTGGTGGAACATTTCTGAGGTTGGATAAATGAGGATGAATAATAGAATAAAAATGAACTTTTTGATTTAGTAGTGCTATGCATGGCAGTGCTCACCACTGACTGGCCGTTGTTGACAGACACCCCTTCTTGGTCCATCATGTTGCGTGAGATGGTAATAGAGGGCAGGTCCAGACTCTGTGGGGGGAACTGCGGGATTAAGGGTCCCCTGTGTGGAGCTGGGGGTTCTGGCATTGCTGGGAATGGCGAGTCCACTTCTGATAGACCCAGACCGGACTCTGTCTCAGGTGGAGGTGTAATAGGAGGAATCTCGAACTCCTCATCTCCCAAGCTGGGTGTATGAAAAGTCTGTGCGGAACAAAGAGGAAAATCATGAAATCCAGCAACACAAAACAGGCAGGAAGCATTTGCTGAGGTGGGCCTTATCTAACAGGCTGGAAGGAAACCTTCAGGGATTAAATCAGATGACTCTGTTTAAGAGAGGGAGTGTTTTAGTAGAGTGGTAACACACTTTTCTGTGAGTGCACTAAGATGTAACATTTCCTAAACCTATTAAAGTCCACTTTAAGGAAAAAGAAGGAAAGAAGCAAGTGCGGAGAAAGACGTCAAAAGCAAAAATATCAAGCAGCAATCATGGGAGAGAGAGGATACATGATAAAAGCCCTTAATCTTGGGGATGTTGGGTTGAAGTGCAGTGAAAATACACGTCACAGGGAGATGGGTTTAAAGAACATTTTCAAAGATTATTACGCTTGGCCAGAAGTGTTTCTTTTTGTTCCCCTTGCCTGCACCCTTAAATCTGCTCATCAAACAGCCTAATCCTTCTGCCTTTCGAATTAAAGCTTTTGGTCACACTTAATTTGCTTATGTGCCTTCTTGGAGATGGGACTGTTCACCTACTTGGGTCTTGTTTTCATCTGCACATTGCATTAAGCTACACTCTGGAAAGCCAAAATATTCATACCCTCACAATGACCACACGGCAGGTTCACATAAATGCAGGGCGAAACAGCATGCTATCTGAGGTGCTTGGCTTGGATGAGCCTCTAAGTTACCAAAAACCTCAAGAAAATGTGGCTCACTTCCTAAAAGTAACATGGTTTAAAATGCCAACACTGCATCACTTTTATAGCAGTGGTTGCTTGTTATAAGCGTCCTCCAGAATCCTCATCTAGTTTTTGAAATTTCTCAGACAATCATGGCATGAAAATAATTGGTGAAAAAACAGGGGGGAAACAGGCACAGGCAATTCGAACAGGCACAGATGACTTCCCCACATGCCGATTCACCTTTTCACACACCTGTCTGTAATTCTCTCAGGGATTGTGAGTCCCTGAGATGTTCGTGCATTTCTTTTTTAGACAAGCTTCTTTGAAAAGGACCCTGTTTTCCTTACTCTCACCACTTACTCACATGTAAAGAATCATTGTGTACCTTGTATTTTTGGCACAGTGTAAAAACAGGAATCAAGCTCCTAACCTCCAGCAGAGTTGAACTTGTGCTATCCAAAACACCTATAAACCTGATATTAACAACCCTGTCTTCCTCTGCTCTGTCTCTGGTAGAGGATGGAATAACAGAAGGGAGACAAGGGAGGGAATATGCCAACACAGACCTTGATTAGGGAGTATTAATGTTCCCCTTGCTTGCTTTAGCACACAGACACTTGAAACTAATTCATTGCCTACTCAGGGCAGCTGTCTTGACAAGCACTGATGAATTCCAGTGGCAGGGGAAGCTAATAGAGTTTTTATTCTCCCCTTTTCTTCCTCTCTTCCTGCTCACTACCACTGTTTCACTTTTCAGTACGTGTTTCATAGCTGGAGAATCAGTTCTCCTTTCAGAAGGAGCTAAGGTCATATTCATCACAGCACAGGCCTCTGGCTCGCAAAGTGCAAAATAAATCACGAGCACCTTAGGAACCATTTACTAACAGTCCTCTGCTGTCATATTACGCTTCAGTCCACTCAAAAACCTCTGAAAGTTGGTTCACAATAATGCCTGTTCAGCAGCATGTGAATGAAAACCCAGTGTGTGTTTATAAGGTTAATAAAACAAAACCGTCATGAGTCATGGACAAAATGTTCCAGTAGCACATGGAAAGGATCAAAGATCGTCCATCATCACAGTCGTCATTCATCTTTTTCAACTTCCTCTGTGGAGCAGGGTCAATCCCCACGGCAGCCTTCAGATCTATGGTCCCATTCTCATCTGGATCATATCATGTAGCAATCTGAAGACACTGGCACTCTATCATAATCTCTCTAACAGAAAAGTTTCACCCTGTCTTGGTCTTACCTTGTCCACTACAGCCAGATACACTCCTCAGGCTTTGATACTCTGGCCACATTCATCCACCTGAACCACTGCAGGGATACTTTTGAGGAAAAACACTGCTCATGTTTTTTGCTCTACTTGACTATGGACACTATTTGCTGATGTAAGTAGGTTTCCTGCCGTGTTACACCGTGTAAGGTAAATCAGGGCAGAACTATATAGGCCACTGGATCCTATATTCTGGTGCGCTGCAGCATGAATTACAAAGCTAACCTAGAGATTTGAGACAAATGTCAAAGAGGAAGGCTAGCTGAGGTCAGCTCCAGTCAGCACAAGCATGACTGTGACCTTTAAGTGAAACACGGACATGTACTTTGATAAGACGAATGCTGGTGTTTAGTATCTGCTAAACAGCATGGAAGTGGAGGATAGAGAAAGCAAGAAATTACAGTGTGTAAGGGGAGATGGGGCAAGATCAGCATCGCAGCCTTCGCCTGTGTGCATTGCCTCTCTTTGTTAATGATGATACAAATTAACATCAACACCAGGGGCACTGATAATGGAGACATGGAGTTTGTGCCTCATATAGCGGGGGGAGGTTATGGAAGATGTCAGTTTTCTGTGTAGAAAAGGGTCTCTCTCTGGGGAAGAGGTGCCAGATTCTACTGGATCCCACAGAGTGTTACAGTGTTGCACACTGTCTAGTGTCATTTCACATAAAGCCAGTCTAATTCTTCACCAGGAGCAGCTTAGGGGGCTCTGATCGGAGATTAAGAGATGCACAATCCACTTTCTTCGCATCACCAGCCTGATTATCCATTTAAATTGTTCTGAAAGGCTCAGCAGAGCCAAGTGCCAAGCCAGATGCTGGCTTGGGATGTGCAGGCATGTACATGTTAAGGGGTGGGCAAAGCATAACACAACAGACGCACAGAGAGAGAAGAGTCGTGTGTGTGTTTCGATTGGCAGCCACTGGGTTCAGTGGTACGAGGACAGAGCAGGGCTTGTAACAGAGAGGTCTGATGTACCCAGCATGAGCATCCTGAGCAGGTGTGTGGGAAATCCCCAGTTCTTAGCACCTATTGGAGGTGGTAAATCTGGACGGGCTCAAACTGTATGAAAGAAAATTCTCAACAGTTGTTACATTGTGCGTGGCAGAATTTCACTGTGGGGTCTACCTAATTCAAGATGCCTTTAAGCAATAAATAAGGGGTCATATAAACACATGTACCAAATCTCAGGGCAATCCATGCTTTTGTTGTCAAGACATGTCAGTAAAAGGTAAACCTCACTGTGGTGCTCAAAATAAAGTTATCTTCTGAGTTCTGTTGCTAGCATGCAGTGGCCGAAAATGAAATAGGACTTTGGTGTAAACTGCTTTCGCAAAATTTTGTGGTAAACACTGTAAAGTTGATCTATAGAGAATTTATGACCTATAGAACGTAAAGGGATGTGACTAGGATGAACTTTCCCTTCCAGTGGTTTATCCCTGTGGTACCCTGGAGCGCTTTCAATATCAGAACGAGAGGGGGAAAAAGCTTTTCAGGCAATATTTCCAGTCGTTCAATAAATGTAGTAATGTAATTCACAGATGCAATAACCAAGAGTTGTTAAAGGCAGCAGCATGCAATTACTGCATATAATAGGCCTCAGAATCAATAGACTGAGGACTGAGGATCCAGTTTCAAATATCTGGACAGGCAGAGTGCAGCTCCTCAAATGACATCAACCATGGCACCCCTAATCAGCATTATTTCAAATTTGGATCATTTGTAGTCCATTTCTACATATTTATAGTTCATTACATGACTCTAATTTGATTGAGAAAGTAAAGTGATACATCTGAGTGGAACACAATCTCAGTGTACAGTATCTTTTTCACTGAGAAAAGCAGTCAAGCTTTCCCTGCTAGGATGTATGCTTTACCAGGCACACCAAGGTCATCTTATCTCATCCTCTAAGTGCATAAGGTAAATGATACAACAGCCATCCAAACAGCAATGTGAGTGTGCTGCTCTGAAACAGAAGCAATCTCCTGTTCTGAACAACTCACACTGCATGCAGTTTTAAATATACAGTATCCAATGCGTAAATAAAGAGTATCTGGACGTAAACAAGTCTGCATTTCGCCTTCAGTCACTTGCGGTAAAGCAAAACATCCATATATATGGCAACTTTGAAGAAAGAACTAATCTATGCTTATTCTTACACATGAAAGAGTACACAGAGAGTATTCCTGTGGTTTGATTTGAAAACAATAGCTAACCAAATGGGCAAGCATAAATTTAACTTTGCTGTGTTTTTCATAGAGCCTTCATAAAAGAGACTTCCTCTCTTATACTGTACCCACAACACAAACCAGGCACATTAAGCACATTTAAAAAGCACTATGATGGAGTTGGTGTGAAACCTCACAACTCAAAGTGGAAGTCACTTTAATCTCACTTTAGCTCAGGTTGCGACAAACAATACTTTGGACACTCCAAAGCTTAAGAAGAAAACTCTACTCTTAAGACTTCTTCTTACTCTTTCTTTCCTTCAAAGCACAATACCATCTGTGCCCTAACACTGGAAACAGTTGTTCCTTTTGATAAAATGCAAATGAGCTGGGCTGTTTTTATTAAGGAGTGCACCCCCAGCCCATCCCCCCTTTTACTTACTGCCACAGTGGGCCCTCACAGCTGGGGGCTGAACGCTCTCCAAGCAGCCTGTGTCGGCATGGTCCCTGCTGCAGTGGGCCTCACCAGCCCGTGGATACAGAGGATGCGCCCACTCAGCGTAAATGTGGGGGAAAATTAGACTTCTTCCATAATACTCTGTGGCTTTGTGAAGCAGCCACTTTATGAACATGAGGTCACACGCTCCAGACACTTCTGTGTAGCTGCCCGAGTTTGAATGTCACAGTTGCATCCCTGCTGCCCAAGTGACATGAATGAAAACAATAAAGTTAACAATGACATCTATTTCAGTATTTTGGAGCTACTATGTAATGATGCTTTGCTGTGGGTTTTGAAGCCAGATCAGTCTCCCCTGCTAAACTGGATGAGATTAGACAGTTTGAACCACAGAGGATGATGGGTATTTTTGGTGCACTTGTCTCTAATGACAGGGCAGCGGAGTGGGTGGAGGGGGAATAAAATGGGTAAATTTAGCACAGTGTTAGGACTGCTATGGCTCACAGAGTCCGTTATACACCCCCAGAAGAACAGCTACTCCCTTCTTTCTTTTTAATGCAGCGGTACAGTTCAGTTATTCCAGTAGCTCCTCAGCCAAAGATTGTTGGTGACAGTTCACTTTTTGTAAGTGCCAAAAGATAGCGCAGCTCAAAGAGTGACACAACTATGCAATCTGTTTATGCTCCTTTATTATGTCTTTGAAACAAGAAGGAAACAGGTGTTTTTATCCTCAGCTTTCTGATATATCACTTCATCTTACGGAGTGCATTTGAGGCAGTCAGATCACATTAGCGTCAACTCTCAGAAGTTACTACCAAGCTCGTGGAGGTTTTAGGACAGAGAAACATTTCAGACAGTAGGATATTTCCTGTGATGGCAAAATAGAAATTTATCATCATGAATATTTCCCGTCAGATATAGAGCTTATTCTGACCCTATTTTTATTCATCCTACTTGCACTATTTTAAACAATGACCCAGAAACCAAACGAAGAATATCACCTCCATACATGAAATCTACATAAAGTGTAAATAATCATTACCCTTTATTCAGGTGTTAGAAGATAAGAAACGAAGACACATTTACTCCACTGAACTTGATTTTCCCCATGTTAAAAAATCAATTTATATATGAAAAATGTAAAGTATACTTACATCCCCAGCAGCAAGCAGGGCACCATTCGCCTCAGCCATGTTCATGTAGTTGTTGTTATTCTGGAACTGCAAATGAAGACAAAAAAGAAAATAAATACACAATCAGCCCACTAGAGTCCAGATAGCATCCAGTGTGCATTGAGCCACTCCCCTCTCATAACCGACACCTGTCACTCAAACAGATTGTCACACTTGGCTCTGAATGTTTGCACACTGGGTTAACCCCTGTCTCTACATGCACAAGCACATTCTGCCACTCTGCCATTATTGTGACATGATGAGAGGCACGTGAGAGGCCCTGGCCAATTCAAACCAGGGTAATGAGAATCTGGTCAGGCTATTCAGCTCTTATGGGATAGCAATTAAGGATATGTTTGCATCACAAAGCCAAGTATCAAGATGCAGTGGCAGGTTATTAACTTCAAATAACCTATGGGAGAGGAGCAATGCTGAGGGAAATAAGGAGGTAGAGGGCGTTTCTAATACGGGTGGTGTACAATTTTGGTCAATGGGAACATTAGACTAAGGCCATGCTGATGAAGAAACTCATTTCACCAAGCTCTACTACAAAAAAGTGTATTCTACTCCAACACTTAAATGTTAATATCAGATTAAAACAAAGTCAACAGTAGTGCATTTGGTAAAGCCATATTGAAAAGACACATTAGTGATTAAGGAAGCTGATAAGCTATCAAAACCCTGTACTTTGGAAAGAAATAACACGTTTTCACAACCTTCCCCCCTCACCAACCCACACATAGCCCTTTGGCAAAATGGCAGCCACTTCCTTTCTTCATAGACACAACCACACTGACAGGTAGGAACAATGGGACATGGAATGAAGAATTATGGCCTAGCAGCTGGGCCCATGAGCACAATGCACCTCTGTGTGAGCGAGGAGAGCAAACCCCAGCCTACACAGCTCAGAGGAGAAAGAATCACAGCACGTTTCCATCTTCATGAGGTTCCACTGAGAACATTTTACCTGTTTTTAACAAAGCTCTGCAATAATCTCTTTTGTATGTTTATTACAAAGTCACTCTCTTGAAGCATCACTAGAGAAAAAAACTAATAGACAGCAGGAGAGACAGAGAGAAAAAAATGCTTCTTATCAGAGCAGAAGCCAAACAATAGTGGAAACAAATTAAGATCAGAGCGAACTGAGAAGTGCATTAATATATTTTCTCGCCCTTTGTGTTTTTTTTCTAGACTCCTTTTTCTTCTGAGTGGTTAGTATGTGAATGTAATTACCGAAAGAACTGCTGCTAATCAACTGCGAATGGTATCCATTAATTAGTCTATGCCCTGGAGAGAGAGTGGAGAGTCAGCAGCAATGTTAACAGTGTTGCGCACCAATGAGAACAGGGAGCCACAAGCTCTGCTAGCAGTTGCTGAAGCAGGTGGGTTGAGTCGCCTAGGCTTCTGGTGCCATCTTACCTGGAGCTGTCCCACTAAACTATATCCCACTCAATTACTTGGGCTTGCATGTTTGCGCAAATTCATGAAAGACCCACACAGAGAGACTCACAGGCCTCTGGTAAAAAAAACAACTGTCGATTGCTGGCACTCCTTCACTCCCCAGCTGTGTGTAACTTTGAGACATGACATGACTAGGTTACGTCAGCCACTCGGCTCGTAATTAACCTTATGCTGGGCTTATCTTGGAAGTGTTACTCTGTTCCCCTTCTTCTTTTAGATAATAAATTGAAGTCTCAAAGATATCCTTCTCTATTCAAGCACTAGAACATTGTTCTGATTGTGGGGTAGATAGGGCTTCGTGCAGGGCTGTCTCCGTTTCTTCTCGGCCTGTGCCTGAATGTGAATAAGATTTTAAAAAGAGAAGCAAGAATGAGTATTTGGGAGCATCACAATGATATATATATAAACTTTTTAAGTAGATGCTCATACTTTCTTGCCTGTTGCCTTGAAAGAAAAAAAAAAAAAGCTGTGAAAGCTTTCTGAAAGTGGAAAGGGTTTTGTATCGGATTCCATGCAAACTTCCTGCTTTCATTAATAGCCACACATTTTCAACTCAATTACTTAGAATGTTACACACCACTGGGTAATGCAGATGACAATTTCACAAGTATGTTCATAAAAAAGGGAGCAGTCTGCCACTGAAACAAACACCACACAGAGAGGTATCTCTAAATTACATACTGTAAAACCCAGACATTGATCCAAATCACTTTAGCTTCATTAGAGAAAACACGATCAAGTCAAGTCCAAGAGCCAATTAGTGGTGTGAAACTCCCTGGGCTCTGTCTCTCTGAGTCATGTTTTATTGTGTTACCAGGGCCCTTTAAGAGCAGTTCAGAAACTCCTCAGAGAACTGTGACTAACATCCCAAGAAATGTCCCCAGCCACCAGTATCAATCTTCACCATTAAAAGCTGTACCATGTTGGGCCGGAGGCCTCAGTGGACAACCAGAGCAGGGAGTGGAGATTGTTATTTTTATTCCCAATTCATTTCTGGGGTAGGGGGCATTTTGTGCCCATGTTTGCGGCAGTGCCGACTGAGTCAAATGCCAGATTAAATTAAGTGTGATTGGAGGGACCATGCAGCTGATGGTAAGGGACCACGCTAAAATGGGTCAGTGCAGACAATGAAGGCCCTGTAATTAAAATGATGTGACGAGCTAGACGAGAGCTATGGCTGCCATGTGAGGGACCACACAACTGTGTATGTGCCCACATACAGAAATTAATGAAATAGTAGGGAAATATGAGTAGTGGGATTACTTGATTTTACAAGATAAATGTTCCTAAAATACAACAAAATGTCCAGCACTACATTCAAAACTTGGGCAGGTCTGTTTCATGCAAGGACCCAGCCTCTTCACTGTTCAATTCCAAAAAAGTCAGTCATGTACTTGGCTGTGCTTTGGTTCTTTCAGCAGAGGGGAAGCAAGGGGAAGCCATAGAAAATGGTGCTTTAAAATAGCTTTAGGGTAGCAGGCTTTTATTAACAGAGTGAATTCACAGTTAAAGGTGCTCTGTAATATGATCTACACTAAGAGTCAGACATGGCTACATGGGAGCATAAAACGCTGGGTACCCAGTGTTTTTATTTCTCCTTCTGCACCAGCAGCACATTTCTTCAATAACTGTTTAACAGGAGAGAATTAAGAGCTTACACGGACCCTGATCCTGACGTGAAAAGACTCCACTGTCTGCATGATCGCAAGCAGACAAAAAAACCAAGCAGCCTTGCAGTGAATGGGATAAAATGTGAATTTCTAGGTTTTCTCTAAAGGTAAAGCATTGCTTCTCTTATTAGCCTTCGGACAAGGCTTTAGAGGTTTTCTTCAAATCATTGTGAAGGCTTCAGTTATTCATTATCAGCGATATCAGTAACAATCACAAATTAAACATGTTTTTTTCTGACTAAAGCTAGTGTAATTTTGATGCTTGATTTTTTTTCTCCATCTTTTAAATCCCACTGCAAGAATATTTGTATGAAAGAATGTCCAGTGGGAAATAAGGTGTTTTACAGCTATTACAGCAAACAAAATTATTTCAACCTCAGGGTGAACACAATATTGCACCAACATGACCCACTCTCACCCCCAATATGATGGAGTAACCACACAGATCCTATCAGTAAACATGAACTGGACAACCAAGATCCACAGAGTACACGCCTGAAGAGCCTCTGCAAGCACAGCTGCCATCTCTTCATGCATACAAATGAAAAACATGCAGTAGTCCATACATTTTAGTCTGAACATAAACTTTGTCAATGATGGTTAAATGATCACGCATGAATGGGAAAATGCAAGATGACAGTTTTTGCCACGAAAAAGAGACATTAAAAAAAAGGAGTTCTTTCATTGTGCATTTTCAAATCAGCTTCAACAGACTGCTCCTTGGTTTTTAAAGCACAATCAAAAAGTCACAATATCATAGCTGTCTGTCAGCAGGTAAGCAAATTGGACACATTCTTGCTCCCTACTGAAAACCACCAAACTAATTCAATCAAGGGCCTTCACTTTTCCAGAAGCAAATCAACTGCTGACAAGTGATTTTACAGTTCAGCTTGAGCTCAATAATCACGGCCTAGCATGTGTTCTCTGGAACATGACACTTCTGCTAATATGTTCTCCAGTGGTCTCCATAAGAGACAGCAAAAACACCACAGTTAAAACTCAATCTCCAATCCAAAGGAACCCGCTGTAATTTGCTATGTATTATTTTATGCAATTTCCTTTAAGACCCTGTCTACCACCAGGTTTTGAGCCTCTCATTGAGTGAAGGCAGTTGGAGATTCAAAAGAGCAGCACTGTTTCCTTTCTAACAATCCTGGTCGGTCTCTGTTGTAGCCTCTGGGAAAGTTATCTTCCTGAGGTACTCCTCACCAAATGCATGCTCATTTACAACCCAATTCAGCATAAACACTCCGCAGCTGCGTCTCTGGTGATCACAAGGCCTATTCATGCACAGCAGGCCACTGTGCATGCAGAGGCAAGCTGACATATATAGATATATTTCCTCCTATGTGTGCAGCAGTCAATTTGTAAAGCAACTCCACAACACAGCATGTCCACACAGTTGGCTAGCAAGCTGTGTTCTGATCTGCAGGCCGAATCGATTGGTAATTCAGTTTAAAGCTAAAATCATTACTCCCCCCAGCCCAGCACTGTCTTCCACTATTAAGACTGCTAGTACTCAACTACATAAGGTAGCATTGAAGGGAAGTTCATTGAAAACATCTCAGTCTTCCTTTGCCTCTCAGTTGTAGTACCCCCACAATAGTGGGGAGAAGTCAGTGTGAGAAAAAGTGGGATCAGACCCAAGCTGATGACAGTGTTGTGCAAGCTGTGTGGCGATTATCTTTCCTCTCACACCACACAGTCCACTTTAGTCTCAACTAGTGGTATCAGCTTGCTTTACTTTAGTAAACACTGACCTGGAGGAACACTTTTAAACCCTTGCAGAGATATCAAGCCTCCCACAAAATGACCGTTTCCTGGTCACAGAATAGTAGGGTAAAGCTCTAACAGTGAAATACATTCACTTAGCATTTGATCAGAAAATGTTAAACATATGATTCAGGTTTAAATGGAGACTTGTAACTTTTGGACAATATCATCATTTAACTCTCTCATTTTAGATACTAAGACATTACAGAAGGGGCTGTTATGAGCAAACCCAAAAGCAGAACCTCTGCTCTCCAAATTACTCGACATGGTATAGGAACACTATAATTCCGTCACAGTGCATAAAAATAAGTTTGCATATCCAACCAAAATGACAAGCTTAACTATCAAAATAAAGGAAAAAACTTACAAGCGATTTCACAGCTCAGCAAATATATATTATGCTTTTGCAAACTTCCCAGTCATTATGTCTATGTTGAAAGACAGTAAAAGAAACTATAGTTTGTGTATTCAGCATATTCCTTTGGGCAAAATTTATATTCAGCACAGACATGGTGCATGAGAGCGATAACATGGAGACACAAACAGACCGGGGTGAAACAGCATTTCTGAAATCAGGCAGAAATGCTGTCAATCACTAGAAAGTAAACATCTGGCATACACTGCATTTTTTAGTTAGTTTGCTTAAGAACACATTTGGCCACAATAGCATTATTGTAATGACTACAAAAAAAGAGTACCAATGTGATTTGAGGGATTTCATGCTGAAAATTAATAACATCTTCCCCCAATTTAATAGATGATCTGCTACTGCTTACAGGTTCCACAATGAACTTTACAATGTGTTTCTCATTCACTTATTCACACACATGCATGCATGCATGCACGCACACACACACACACACACCAAAACAATGGCAGTAGAGTTGCAATGCATACCTGTTATTAGAAGCAACTTGGAGTTTAGAGTCTTGCTCAAGGACACTTAGGCATGTGGAGGGATCAGGGATCAAATCTTCAACCCTGTAATTAGTGGACAACCCACTCTACCGCCTGAGCCACGGTAGCTCCAAATTTACAGGTTTACTAGTGACTGCCATGCTAACAGATCAATGAGGTTGTATTTAGCCACAAAGCTTCCTTGAGCTAAGTGGTAATGTTACCTTATTGAACACATGCTGATGTTCGGCAGGTAATGTAACAGAAAATGTCAAGTTGCTATTAGTTTGTCAGTTGTCATTAGTTTTGCAGGCATTTGGTCATAAATCAAAGCATACAACAAAGTACAAAGGAAATTCAAATAAATTTTATTCTGGTATTAATCTACTGGGCATCATGATTATATATACACAATTCTATATTAATCCATCCCACAGTTTTTGATCTATTCAAGACTGGATTAAAGTGCAGACTGACTAAAATCGAAAACATTAAAGGAACACCACCATCATGGCTGTTACCCCTTTTAATTTATTGTTTTGTATTGTATTTAAAATTTAGACATCTATCCATTGGCTTAAAAAACTAAACTTTTATAACTTCCAATGCCATGCGTAAATGTGGACTTTAAGTGTAATTTACAGTGGATACACTTGCACATTAATACCCAAATTCTGCAGCACAGCCACAACTAAAACCACTATGTTACACAATAGAGCTGAAATACACTGAGGTTCTCCATAGCTACTGTTTTCACGGAGGCCTAAGACTTGCAAATGCTGCCAAAACAAAGATGGTTTCAGGATTTGTCATAATGGACCAATAGCCTGAGCTCAGCAGCCTCAATAGTATGCAGGTCAACATCCAACATCCCGTTTTTTTCCTGGCTGTTGAGTCTGCTATGTACTCTCAAGAGCAAATCCTAAAAGAAAGCGCAAGCTAAATGGGGTTCCATCTTTGATCTGGCGGGGTGCAAAGCCATTGGCCCACAGCCACAAAGGAGCTTAGGCAATGGAGAGGGCCTCAGAAACATGGTGTAGCTTTCTCACAATTGCTGCTGTTGCACGGACACATAGCTCTTGAGGAAGTAACATGAGAGAGGCTTGTCTTGCTGGTGTTGTCTTGCTTTTACTGTTAAGCCATGTCTCAAGGCTGTTTACTCTCAGCAGCTTTGATGCAACTCCAACTCCAGATGGTATCAGAGGTGTGGATTTTAACCAGAGCTTACACTACTTTGTTTGCCATTCTTCTACTGCAGGAGCAAGAGGACGATATCAGGTTGAAGAAGCTAATAAGGAAAAAAATACATGGTTAAATGTCAGACAGGAGAAGAGCAGCTTTATGCCACTGGAAACAGGTTTGGTTTTGATAGAACTGATGGTGATGGTTGTACTTTCTTTGATTTGTCAGATGGCTGTGGCCCTGGGACTTCACATAAAGATCCATTGAAAGCTTCTGGGAGTGGAGTCCCTTCTTATTGCTTTTGCAGCACAGATGCATTTTTTTATTCCCTGTGTGCTGTTACGGGCTAATACAATCATTATGAATGGCTCTGGGAATGTGCACAGTCAAGAGCTTTTAGTGATGGACTCAAAACAATCCTCTATTTCCCCATCTACTAATGTCAGATTTAAAATGATGTAAAAGCCCAAAGTAGCGAGAGCATTAACATCAAGCCATTCAGTCCATTAAAAGCCTTAATGTACACTATAGCATGTTTTTGAGCAATGTTATCAAGCGATTAGCTTGGGTGAAGGCTACTTATTCCTGTTAAATAAAAAATCTATTTCTTTCTTTTATGAAATATTTAGAAAACACCTTAAAAGTTAATTAAGTAAAGTTTCTTCATGTCCTAGTTATTTCTGGTCAAAATTCTTAAGTTTTATAAGATCTTCCTGTGTGCAACCTGTGTCTTTTCTGTTATTCTTTCCAGCAGACCAGTATGCACAAGCCAGCCAGTTGTTCAATCTCTATAAATCTGAAAAGCACAAACTGCTGAGCAGTGACTCATATATCAGTCTATTATATACTACAGGGCTGACTGTATTAAACAAATGGCTAGGCCTGCAGCTGGAAAAGAGAGGCAATATAGAGAGAGCAGAGGTTATTGTCTAATTTAAATCTTGGCTGCTTTCCCAGAACTGTACCACATTCCAATTTGTGGCTGTGTTGCTTGGCGCTACTGACAGAGGTCCGGCTGCAAATACTCTCGGGCTCCTCTCCAGAAATGTGTCTCCAAACTGACAATCAACAAGTTGGCAGAGATTAACGGAATGATGGGAGCAAATTAGGTAAAATAATGAAAATGCACAAATATAGATGGCGTGCTCTGTTATTTTCTTCCACCTGTGGTTGCAGTAATGTATCTATAATCATTAAGACTTGATGTGCAACAACACAGGCTCATAAAGAAAGCCAGTACATTGCTTCTGTAATGTCTTTGAGTTCCATAATGAAATAGCAGCTGGAAAAGACATCTGTGAACACATAGTAGTTACAGAATGGTTGAGTGAGCTCTTAGAAGCAATTAGCTGTTTCAAGCATTTTCTCCTTGGCATACTATTGTCCGTTCATCTGCTAGATTGACAGCACACCAGGACATCATTAGCAAACCTGACAGCTGTTGAGTCGCAGACATTGTTTTTCTAGTGACAGCCACCATCAGGCTAAGTGCTTCACTAGTGTTTTTAACAGTATTTAAACTCAAAATGTCACTTTAACATTTCCTACTTCAAAAGCAGTGTGAGATTAAGATACCAGCTTTGAATAATTACAAACACTAAGCCTCAACTTTGATTCCGTATCATTGCACTGACATTTAAAGAGATTTGGAACAAAGGCACATTACACATCTTTTAGTCATAATGCAAAAATTATTCCTTTCCTCTGTGTAAAAAGACAGGTTGGAGATCAAAAGCGCATGAAAACCTGGAGGTCTGCTTTGTGCAGAAGCAGTGCTTTTTTTTTCTCAAGAGACAGATAAGTTAGGAAAGTGTTTACATGTTCAAGAAAAGGAAGAAAACTCATGCTAAAATTGTCTCTGTTTAATGATACTTGTCAATGTGTGGCCAATCAAAGGTGGCTGCATCCAGACTGAATTTTTCTAATTATACTATCACATGAACAAGAGAACATTCACACCAATGTTATACTTGCAGGAATATTACAAGAATCAAAATTCCATGCAAGAATCATGAAAGACTGTGCAGCAAGTAACTATTTTTTCTACAACTAAAAATAATCATATACATCATATATGTACATCCTTCCTATACAGTTCTACTGATTTGCTGTTTTGACAACAGATTCCTTTGTGCACTTCTATCCTATTTCAGTTCAGGCAGCCATGAAAAAAGGATGGGTCATTAACATTTTCTGCATTTGAGCCTTGACCTCTATTTTAGGACCATGCTGAGTTTCTCCACTAAAATAAATGAGAGCAGGACAGTTTGCTCTGAACTCACACCATCCTGTGCACATGTTCTCCCATCACTCTTCATTAGGTTTGTTTGACCTGCTTCTCCAGTTCTCTGCTAGTATAAATATAAACACTATAGTCCCGCAGATAACATCAGTATGTGCGATATCTTGCAGATGAATGGAAATTATTTCACAACCAACCTTTTATATGCCAGTATTAATGTAAAATGTTTTCTCTAGCCAGTCTGGCGTGCTCAGTCAACAAACCCTGAAAGGTAAATGTCACTAATCCAATTAATATATAAACAAAGCCTATAATGAGACAAATCAGTGATTTCAACAGGGGGCGCCATGCTGTAAAATACTGAGCGCAGGTTTGAGCAGGAGTGGGGAACAGAATTCCCGCTGTCAACTTGTCATCGGCTAATTTACCTGGAGCCAGAGGGGGAGATTCACTGGACACATAGGGAGAGTTAATCTCTTCATTCATCTTTTGCTAAAGAGATCGACCCAATTAGCTCACCACGTTGACTGACAGCCCTTGTGTCTGCTTTTCTCCCTTGACTTTTCCCCCCCTTTTTAAATCGGGAGTTATGCAGTTTATGCTGGCCCCAGCTGAAGGCTGTGAAAATTATTCGAGAGTACTGTACAACAGTGAAATAATCATGATGGCTTTATTCAAATCTGTCGAGTCTGAAATATTCACCACCACAATTTGCTGTGACTGATTAGCCAATGGAAGGGCTGCTTGGGGATAGCTCTCCAGAGCTCTGTAATTGAGCAGATTTGACTTGGGAGCATTTTTTTTTTCCTGCAGATAACTACGCACATTCCTTTTTAAAATGTACTTTTCCATTTTTAGCCTTTCCTAAGAACCAGTGCACATCAGAGTTATGACTTTTGCAGAAATAACATGTATGTAGGACAGTTTATATTTCGATTGGCGTCTGTTAAAAATCTGACTCCACATTATATGCATCTGATCATTTCCCACTGCACTCGCTGGCTACAGCCAGCGAGCGCAGAAATGTAAGATATGGAACCTCAAAGATCAGCGACAACAATAGCCTTAAGGACTGCCAATGTGACCAACCAACAATACATTTGTCATAAATCACTGTGGGCCACTACTGATTTTATAGTGACATTCTCACAAATGTAGGGTGATATACTACATCTGGAGTGTACATGGCCAAAAATTAATGATGATAAACAGTTCATTCAAAGAATAAACATCGAATAATGTCTAATAATGAACTGTTTCATTCTAATCCTGTACGGATAATTGTGATATTAATATGTCAATCCTGATTTTGTCTGGTTCTGGAGCCAAGAAAGGCAATGTTTACAACAATCTCTGTGCCAAAGCATACTGAAAACAGCTTTCTTCTTTCACATTAAATTTCATTTATTTTTGTAAAAGGAGGAAAAACGAAAAATGCTGTTTTTCTTTTGCAAAAACACACCACAAATGCTCTGGGGCATGGTTTGTCATTGTTATTCAGTGCTCGCTCACCTGCACTTAAAACATGATCCTTCTGGATTTTAATTAAGCACCAAGGTACCTCCCAGGGGGTTCTGGCTTGGCAAAGGAAATACTTTGATTTATGTACTACTTTGTTGTTCCTGCTTGAAGCTTGCCTGTTATGAGAGACTGTGGTGATGAATGAAAGAACTGGGCAATTATTCTTACTTGTTAATTAGTTCCTGTTGTGAATGTATTCTTGTGAATTCAAATATTGAGGATGACCACAGAGCTGTTCTTTTACATGTCAACTATGTTAGGACTGAGGAAACTGGGTATCATACTACAAGCTGGGTACATGTTCAAACATATCTGATTGAAATTCAGTGGTAAATTAACTAAAGCTGATAGCAATTTGCCTGAGTGTCAAGCATGCCGGCAGAATAATGCAGCAATTTACATGCATCCCTCTCTGCCCACCCCACCCACACAGCAGAAAATGGCACAAATCAGCAAAAATACTTATTTGCAAAACATGATGGAATGCTACTTCAATAGCAACAGTATTCAAACAGAATTTACTGGCTGTTAAATTACTAATTAACAACAGCTCAAGAGCATTTCATAAGTAGAAGTGCAGATGTTTGTCATTTGATATTCCTCTCAAACTTAGAGATATAAAGGGGATTTTCAATTGTGATTAACAAGCAAACAATTAACACAGACTATATATATATAAATATATATATACATACATATATATATATATATATATATATATATATATATATATATATATATATATATATATATATATATATATATATATATATATATATATATATATATACACACACACACATAAACTTGCTGCTATATACAGTGATTCATCAATTCATCTGTTAATATTAGCTAAAGCTAATATTATTTTTTTATATGTGTAGATAGTTATTTTATAAATGGTACTGTGTGGATTGAAGCCAGTTTGGAATACACACTGGAAAGAGTATTATCCAGACTACCCAGGTGTGCAACATTCAGCTGTTTTCCTAACTGCGTAATAACAGATGACCCGCAAGTGATGTAATATTGTTCAAGCAATTATTTTTTTAAATGCATTTCAGACAAACGCACTAAAGCTGTTGATTGACTTGATCCATGATCTGAAGTTTGGCCTGCTGTGCTGTATATCCACATTTGTAAATCAAAGTAATAGCTGAAGACAAATCTCACGATGAGACTTGAAAGTGAAATTGGCCAGACACCTCAGTGACACAAAAATGGTTTAAGAAGAAGACCTTGTGCAAGCTCTGCTCTCCTGGATGCATATCAGAAGTTAATGGAGTCTCGAAACTACAGGGGTGCTACGGGATCGCCACGATTAGCTCGTGGAACTGCTGAAGGTCACCACTGCTGAGCTGAGCAGCCACAAGCCTTCATAAAACCATGCAGCGTATCATTATTTTCAAAGTGTTTCATTATGGACGGTTAACCTTGGCTAACTCCAACCTAACACTTTAATCAGCTGCCTGTAATGCCTTTGAAACATTGTAATCATTCAGTTTCCCTTCTTGTTTATCAGCAGGAGATAAAAA
>VUQH01032711.1:0-13909 GCA_015106775.1 Etroplus canarensis | reverse complement strand
TTTTTGTTTACACCTTGCTCAGTCGCTTCATTTCTGTGGACGTCCGCACCGAGGTTGGACCGAGCCCGAGGAGCTGTCCCTCAACCATGCATTCACGCGCAGCTGCTGCTGTATACAAAGAAGCCACGAGACCGGCGAGTGAGCGTGGGGTCCACCTTCCTTTTTGTCCTCCTTCAGACGCAGAGGGGGGGGGGGCGACAAGAAAAAAAAAAAAAGAAAGGAAAACTCTTTGGAAAGTCGTAACAAATAGCGCGAAGTGAAGTCCGTGCGCTCAAAAACGCGCCCGCGTCCTCCGCCGTGACGCGCAGAAGTTTACGTCTCCAACTTGTGAAACTAGTTGGTGATGCAGTTTGAGGAAGAAGTAGATAGGCCGGCCGTGCAAGCCCATCTGCTGAACACGGCGTTTGTACGACAAGCCGAACAGCACTCCACAGATGGTGCAATTAGTGAATGTGATGTACTACACTGAGTATCTCCGTTCAGCCCTCGGCTCTGCCTGTCCTGCTGATGAACAAGGCAAAATGTGCGAACAAGCCAGCCACTCCCCAAACACGCTAAGCCACTCCCATGAAAACACTGCATTTAAGTCCATGTGACATGTTGGCATATGATAATTAATCACAATTAAGGCGTGTTTTTTTTGCATGTCTGTGGGCATTTTTATTGCTGTCACATACATTTTTGTGTCCTTTTTAAATTATATTCAGTGGCATGGTATATCCACATATACTTTTACACCTTACTCTGTTTTCATCTGCATTACTACAGCCAACAGGTAGGCTAGCTGCTGCTGCATTTTCCCCATTTGTTTGAACCTTAAGTTCAGTTTTCCTAGTAATGCTTCTGCTGTCCATGTTTATCCTCCTGAAACTGCTGCCTTAGTTGTTGTAATGAAGAAACATAAACTATGTTTTAAGCAAGTCTCTCTCTGTTTGTCGCCATCTTACAAAAGCTTAAAAACATTTTCAAGATTGACTCAAATCAGTGTTTTCAATCGGCAAGTCATATTTTTAGCACAATTTTAATTTTAGGCAAAAAGATTTAAGTCACATGGGTGGCACGTAGTGCCAAAATGCAGAAAGTTGTCTCAGGATTCTGTGCAGTCAGAAGTTCATCATGGGATGAACTTAGCACACAGGTGCTCATAGAACCACCTTTGGTCTCACTTCACTGTGGAGGAATTTTGGTCCACTCTTTTTGCTTCAGTTCATTGAGGTTTGTGGACATTTGTTTATGCACTGCTTTCTTATAGTTCTGCCACAGTATTTCAGTTGGGTTGAGGTCTGGACTTTGACTGGGCCATTTCAACACCTTTCCTTTTTCGGTGCTTCTGTTGTAGTTTTGCTGATAAGCTTGGGATCAGTGTACTGTTGTATTACCCAGTTTCAGCCAAGGTTTAGCTCTCTCACAGATTGCCTCACTTTTGACTCAGTTTGTGGTCAACTCAGTGACTGCAAGGTGCCCAGTTCCTGTGGCTACAAAAACAAGCCCAATTCTGCATCCCTCCACCACTGTACCTGACAGCTGAAATGGGATGTTTGTGCTGCTATGCTATGCTTGATTTTCACCAAAAGTGGCACTTTGCATTTTGAAGAAACATCAACACCTATGGTCTCATCTGTCCAAATGAAACTGTTTCAGAAGTCTTGTGGTTTGTTGATATACAACACTGAAAACTTAAGCAATGCTGTCATGTTCCTTTTACAGATAAGTATTCTCCAACAACTCTTCAAGACAAGCCATACTTTTTCTGTCTTTTAGTAATTGCACTGTCATAAGTGGTACAATTACAAAAACAGGATAGCTGAGTCCTGTAGAGTCTGAGATGTAGCTCTTGGATTTGGTGCAGTTTCCCTGAGCATTGTGCAGTCTGACCTTTGGGTGAATTTGTTGGGACATCCACCTCTAGAAAGATTGTGGCATTTTGTTAACAGAGGCCTGAATGCTCAAGACCAGCAAACTGCCAAAACTTCTTTCAAAGTGGTCACTGATAGTTATATAATCAAGCATATTGGATTAACAGCACCAAGCTGCTACTTATCCTCCTAATTCCTATGAAAGCAGTAAGGGTGTACTTTGTTTTTTGCAGGACTACTTAGAGCCCTGTTAAAAATTTTCTCAAATTACTGTAATACATAATATATGTTTATTGCCAAAAAAGTATTTAGTTTTGGAAAAATTAAAACATATGAAAAAAGAGTGATTGGTGCTTGCTGCATTGGTCACACAGAGGTTCAGTACCAAGTATGAAGTTGGCTACCTTTGTTTTAGATGAGTAGAAGCTAAGATTTTGTGTACTGAAAACATTTTTTTAAATTAAAAGAAACAAAGATTTCTTCAGAACTTATTCTGAAAAATGTGCTAGACCCATGCTAGGTATGAACACTGGTGGGCTTAACACACCCAAACAGGCATCCTGCTCACCTAGTCATGGTACTTTCAGTGGCTCCCCTTTCCACCACAGTGCCACAGTGGATGACTCATATGTGATTTGGCACAATTTTACACTGGATGCCTTTCCTAACACAATTCTCCCATTTATACAAATACACACACACACACACACACACACACAATGAAACAAATGAGCCCATGGTATGGAAAAACTGATAAGTCAGTATTTTTTTTATGTTAGTTTTAACCTCTGTCTGAATTTCTAGTTCTGGTCTCCCAGTTGTAGCAGCGTTTCTGCTGGTAAGATGTGTTGTGATGCTCTCTTTTGCTTAAGCCAACACGTTTATTGTAGCGTAGGTCTTTACTGGAATGTTTGGGTGGGACATTTTGCACATGTATTAACTTTTCAATTAGATGTGCATAATGTGTTCAGTTGTTATTAATATTATTTTATACTTGGAATGTGCAGCCTAACGAGCTCCTCACTGAATGATTATTTTTCCTTTAAGGAGATGCTCTTATTTACATGTGAACTAAAGGTTGAGTCATGAGTTGGAACAGTTAAGAAGTTGTTTACAAGCATAATTGGTAATAAGTATTTTGCCAGACACAAAAAAACACTGTACAAGATTGTTCTGAGATTTTGGAGAGAGCCTGCCTCCAAGCTCTGCTTGTGCTGTGCCTGCAGTGACAGCTACATATGGATTGGGGTGAAGTAGTTTTCTCAAAAACAGGTCAGTCACATTTTTTATTATGCTTATTTGTCATATACAAAAACAGTATTCCTAGAGAGAGGAGATGCCAGCATCTGAACAGGGACTCAAGCCAGTAAACTACAGGTTACCAGCTGGCTCTAACCTCTTGGAAGTTAATTCTAGTCCCACCCTTACTTAGTGGGTTAGAAATTGACCCTGGAACTATGTCCTCAAATTTTCCTTCCAGTGATTTCCTTATTTGTCCAGTTTTAAAGAAGACATTTTGTATCAACTCAGCCAGCTTCAATGAGATTAAAGTGCAGGAGTCATTCTTTTGATGTCACCCTAAACGATAAAGAGTAATATAATAAACAAATGATCACTAATAACAAAAGCATCTCAGATTAAAGAACAAAAACTAAATCTATCATTCTGCCAAGCATGATTTTATGCTCTTGAATTTCTGTGTACAGACACCTTTGACTCTGTTTTCATCAAACAAAGGGATTCTTTACTGAAGTAGGTTACTGCAGTGATGATTCAACCAGGCAGTTTTCATCTGCTACTATTGTTGAAAATGCCTGGTTATATACAACACATAATGTTGTCTTTAGAAATATCAAATTGCACTTACTGTGCCACTTTACACGATTCTGTGCTCTTCACCACCTTGTTCTTTTACTTGACTCTAAATGCTTACTGTGTGGTTGCAGACTATGTGCAATTCTACCAACAAACACTTCTCAGTTTTTAAGTCAGAAACAAGAAAGGATTTTGAAAATGTTACTTTTAGGCTGCTGCAGGAAACTGTTATTTAAAGCCAGAAAGACATTATTTTTGAGAAGTACCTCACAGCACTGAGGGGAATATGTGTACACAAGGAATCCACAGAAGTCCACCTACTATACAATTGTGTGATTGGGTTTATAGGCAGCTGTGGATGTGTGAAAAAGTTTATTGGTGACTAGTGAAATAGTTGAAAGGTTTGTATAAAGAAAAAAAGTAAAAAGAAAGCAAAACTCTGCACAAAAACCTGGGTTCAGTAAAAATAATACTCACATAGTGTTGAAGGAAAAACAGTCCTGTGAAAACTTAAGTACACCCTTAGTGCTTATAAAGAAATTAAGAGGGTAAGTGGCAGCCAGGTGCTGCTAAACAAATACACTTGATTAGTTTATCATCAGCCAGTGTGACAACATCTATTAAAGCAGAAGATGTGTTTGCTGGTCTGGAGCATTCAGGTGTGTGTTAACACAATGTCACAATCTTCCTAGGAGGGGATGTACCAGCAAATTCACCCCAAGGTAAGAGTGTTAAATGCTCAGGAAAATTGCACCAAATGTAACAACTACATCTCAAACTCTACAGCCCACATTTAGCATGTTAAATGTTAAAGTTCATGACAGTGCAATTACTAAAAGACTAAACAAGTATGGCCTGTTTTGAAGAGCTGTCAGGAGAAAGCCTCTTCTCTATAAAAGGAACATGACACCATGGCTTAGGTTTGCAAAGTTACATCTGAACAACCCACAATGATCCTAAGCTCACTTTGGGATCGTTCTTAAGGTCCCACCACAGCTTGAAATGCTGTGGTGGGACCTTAAGAAAGCTGTGCCTAAATGAATGTCCACAAACCTTAACCCTCTGATGCATGAATTATGAAAGCCTGAGTCAAATTTTTTTCTTAACTATTTTTACTCTTATCACTGTATGAAAAAAAAAAACAATTATGTTGTTAGGTTATATTGTTTGTATTATGTTCAGTATGTTATTTTTTCAGAGAGTTACACACATGTCCACTCCAGTGGACTACATGCACCTGAGCACTCAACATAAAACAGGAAAGAAGAGTGGGCCAAAAATTCCTCCATAATAACATGAAAGACTGATGAAGTAACGAGAAAACAATTGCTTCCAGTCATTGCTTCTAAAGGTGTTCCTACAAGCTACAGAATCATGGGGTGTGTTTAGTTTACACAGACTCTGTGCAGTCCTGTGACAAACTCATTTTTTCACATGACTGCTGTTGTTACTAAAGAGGTTGCTAAAATTTACTTCATAAATTTTTGCTACTATCAACCATCCACCGGAAATCTTTATCTGTAATCACTACATTACTATAGCCACTTGTTGCAGGAAAAGAACATATATAACTAATAGGAAGGTTGGGTTACATTAAGATATCACAGAAAGTCTCATCAGCATGCACAGTACCAATACCTTATATCATGTTCACCTGAATGGAACATTATTACACCTGTGCTTTTCATACAAGAGTATATAGATATTGTTCTTAAAATTTCCAATACAACATTGTCATACTATTTTAAAACTGTCAGTAATCAAGATGTCAAAAATAAATAGATGGCTAAAAGAATTTAGGAATTTACTACCAACTACACTAGTTTTGCAGTAAGTAATTTATCTCTCACAGACAGCTCTCCATTGAAGAATGAAGACATCAGAATTAAAAACAAGAATTCATCCTCCATGAGAAGTCATATTTTGGCATTATGTTGTATTTTTCTGAAATTCTCAGATTAGTTTTATTTCCTGTTGAATCTTTACTTTGAAGTGTGTCAGCTTTATTCAGGATTCTCTAAATGAACACACTGTATCATTGTCTCATTGCATTGTGTAGGATGAAACGAGCAGATGCAACATCTCCTACTTGTTTTGTGAATTCTCGTTCAGTGCTTTTTCAAGGTTTATGGATATAAAATCAGTTATATTACATGATGTCTATTAAGCTCTCTAGTCTGCTGTGAGACATAATTAATAATTATACCTGCCCATCACACGCTAATAAAGATTATTGTGTTGTAGCAATGCTATATACAGTACATTGCTATAACGTAAAGTAGGTTTTTGCATTTACTATCAAATATATGGTACTGCATTTCTTTACATATTTAGATAAAATGCATATTTGTCTTTCCTAGATAGGGTGCATTTAAGGAGTTTTATGAGACAGAGGAAAAACCCTATGCAAGTGGGATGTGTGTTGGCATGTACTATATGCAAGCTTAATCAATGACATACAGTGCTAAACTCTGCTGTGCTGCACTGGAGGAGATAATCCTCATTTGAACGCTCTCCAATGCTTGCTTAGAGATGGTCAACAATCCATGATAGTCGCCAGGAAATCTACTTTGTAATTATGGACACATTGATGCATATGCAAACCGTTTTTTCGTCATGTTCTTGTTTGATAGTGGCTCTTGCATGCATAACGAAGCAATGCCTTCACATACAACACACACTGATACGCCCACCAATCAAATCTCATTCACTTATACACATGCAGACACATAAAAAAAAAACCCACGCAGTCTCCCACACACCACATATCAGATAAGCAAGCTGCACATTCCCAATTCTGCCTGGTTGCTGTTGTTATTTATTCCTGCTTTTAATGTTGTTTGGCTGTGCAGCCAGGCAGTGGAATTAATTTCCTTTCTGATGGTTGAGTATCAGTGTCTCAGCCAGATGAATTATGCTTTTCTACTACATGTGATTTCCTCTCAGCCTGGCAACACTGGAACCATTTGGTAACGTGAAAACAAATTATCTTCTGCTGGCTCCTGCTCAGATTCAATTAAAGCAGTGCAGAGTAATTATATGGAGATACAAAAGAGTAATAAATGCAAAATAATTAATTATCCTAATAATCTTTATTTATTGCAGAGCCCCCTTCATATTAAGTATTTGATTTTGTCATTGAGTGACACCTTCACAAATAACTGATGTCTGATGTTTGTCATTGAAGCTCCACTGAAGTCTGTTTTGTGTAAGTGTCACAGAAACACATTTGCAATATCTCACTTTTGTCAGGCTCAGGTACCTGTCATGCTCAGAGTTATTATGATTATTATCACCATAATTCACAAAGAAATTAAGCACACTACAGCTAAAACGTGCTTTTAATTGTTGGGAAGAAACTTAATGAAACAGCAAAAGAAAGTAAAAGCATTTCAAATGGCAAACAAAAGAAAATTGAACTAGCAGTGGAAATGGGAGTGCTAAAAGAAACTGAAAATGAAATATCAGCATAAATGTGAGCATTAACTGAAGTTTAGATATTATTTTACAGAAGCTGAAGTACTGAAATCACTGAAATGTCTAAAAATTGAGCAGTCCTATAAACAGTAAATGATCAAAGCAGTGGAATTGTCAGTAGATCACTGAAAGCATGTAAAATGTCAGTTGAGTTTCATTGAAAGTAGCTGAAGGATCAACAGGTATGTATTGTTGTTGGATTGTAGTTGATCTTTTTTAACAACATAAATTTGTTTTACAGTACTAGCGGGAAAGTAAGAGATGGAAGCAGTTTAGCGGTTAAAATCTGGCAATGAAAGGATTTAACATTGTTTGGAGTATGTTTTAGATGATGCACAACTCCTCAGTTGAAAACAGTTATGCATTTGATATGCATTATCAGAAGAGGTTACATTTTATGCAGTTGCATGCAAAAGTTTTGAGACAATGACAATTTTTTTTTGTAATTTTGCGTTTGCACACTACCACCACAGTGGACTTTTAAATCAAGCAATCGAGACATGATTGAAGTGTGATCATCCAGCTTTAATTCTAGGGGTTTGACAAAAGAATTGCATTAACTGTTTATGAATTGCATCCATTTTTATATATAGTCCCCCATTTTCAGAGGCTCAAAAGTAATGGGACAATTGATTAGCAAGCAGTTTCATGGCCTACATGCTTTTCAGTTACTGAAGAAAAAACTGAAGGCAGAGAGACCCACAAGTAAGCAGCAGCTCAAGTGAGAAAACACAGCATCTGGTGATGCCCATGGATTCTAGACTTCAGGCAGTCATTGACTGCAAAGGACTTCCATCCAAGTATTTTAAAAAATCCTTGTATTTAAAATGATGTTAGTTTGTCCCATTACTTTCAAGCCTTTGAAAATGAAAAGATGGCTGTAATTCCTTAACAGTTAATGCAATTCTTTTGTCAAACCCCTAGAATTAAAGCTGAATGATCACACTTCAATCACGTCTCGATTGTTTGATTTAAAAATCCACTGTGGTGGTGTCCAGAGACAAAATTACAAAAAAAGTGTCATTCCTCCAAAACTTATGGACCTAATTGTATCTGAACAGTATCTGTATCTTCATGTGCATTGGCCTTGCAAATTTCTATCACTGTTACTATTACTCTCAGCTAAGGTTTTGTACCTTAGACTCTGCAGCTTCTATATATTCTTTAGGATGGGTGTTAATTTACGTTTGAATGAGAAGCTTGTGACACAAGAAGTATGACAGCTGAGGCAGAGAAAATAATTTATTGAATTCTGAGCATGAGGTGTTATCTTCTCATAAAAACATCATACATGTTAGAAGAGTTAAATGGTTGAAAGTCTGCACAGCCATTTTCGTGGAGTGTCACTGAACAGCCACTTCGCAAAGACTTAAAAACACACACACACATGCACACACACACTTATCACTGGCAAATTTAAGTCTGACAGCCTCTCAGAGATATACAGTGGCCTGGAGCTAGACACTGAAAACATGAGGGGATAACACACTCCAAACCTCACAGCAAATCACAACTTTCATTACTGTTCTGAATGGCATGTCCCATATAAAATATGATAATGATTATGCTCTTCAGTTACCATTCCCATTTTATTAAAAATCTTAAAAGGATGTGAGGCCAAAAGAGGAGAAAGCAATAAAGCCTAATCAATGATGTTACAGCAGTGATAATCTGTTTAGTAGGTCAGAGAACATGTCTTTTTGCAGAGAATAGCTTTCAGGCCTTAAGTCATTATGTATCGACTTTATCCTTCTGTTGGCCTCTGGGTACAGTCTTTTCATAATGATAATAGTTAAAACACGATCATGGAGAGGAGATCTGCTTTTTATAGAGTTTTGCTCTAAGATAAGATTCCGCATACAAAGTAGTTCCGGCTAGTTCAAATACTCAAGGTCCATTCTGTGGGTAAGAGTATCCCATGAGCATACTGTATGTATTTGTTGTATGAATAAGTATTTGAATATGCACTAATAAATACTTCATATTAATGTATAATATGACTGTGTAAAATGGGCTATAGAATTACCAACTCCAGTTTGCCTCAGCTTAATGGAGCACTTTTGGTTCAGAGCAGGGCAACTGCCTACACACAACCAACTTATATATAATAACTACATGGATTTATTATTTTCTTAAAATGTGCTTACATTAGTAACAGAAACACAACTGCAAGTTTTCCACCTGTGAGCCTGTTAGCTAATTTAAAAATTGTAAACAAATTCTTTTAATAAAGGTGGTTTTGCCATTTGGTTGTATTACAGACACTGATTTTATAATAAAGATTTTATACAGTTACTTTTTGCTGACACATTCAGTTTTTGTCCTTTATAACATAGCAATTTGTCACTGTTTTATTTACAGCTACTCCCACTCGCCCCTAAGTGGTAAAAAATTTATTAACACTGTCTTAATAGGAAAACAGCCAAACTGACACTGCTGGAAATTAAAAAGCTAACATCCCATAATTTCTCACCCACACCCCTATTCCCTTCCTCCAACCACAAGATTTGGCTTTTATGTTGAGCCTTTGGGGCCAGTATGGGCTATTACACTTATCAGTAATGATGTGGGTGATTACACATTAAAGTACATAACATTATTGGTAGATGTGCTTCTTGCCCTGAATTTTAGATCCTGCTCTCCTGCTTAATTGTGTGTTGTGCTGAAACATGCATGTATGAAATGCACAATTTAGTTGTACACAAAATGAAATTATATTAAACATGCACCAAATAAACTAATAATGATATATATCTGCAGAAAAAACATCCCCTTTTGTTGCTGGACCTACTGCTGGCTATTTTATTGCAGTTCTTAGGCCTGTATGGACCAATAAGGAACAAGGACTGCATACTGACAAATCTGCAGGACACTTAATTACATTATTCTCAATTAAAACCTGCACTCAGCAACATTAGTCATCTTAGCTCTCGTCATTCATACTAATTAGCACTTGCCTTCCTTGCCACATGCTGAAAGAGGATATTTCAATATCCCATTAAGCGATTCCAAGATATGCCCTTGATTGACGTTCCCTTAAACCCGGGAAGTAATTACATTATACGCTTTGGTTTTCTTTTAATAATTTTAGATTTCCCC
Organism: Etroplus canarensis; assembly: GCA_015106775.1. NCBI lineage: Eukaryota > Metazoa > Chordata > Actinopteri > Cichliformes > Cichlidae > Etroplus > Etroplus canarensis. Next base: position 3,662 of record VUQH01032711.1, on the reverse strand, counting down.
AGGTTTTTTGGATTTCATATTTAATTTGTGGTAAATTTATCCACATCTACAATGCCTAAGAAGTAACACAGAAAAGTAAATACAAGACATCCTGGGACGCTGACTTAATTAATGAGTAAAGCTTTTAAATATTTCTCTACATGACATGCAAAATATTACTTAATTAGAATAAATCCAAAACTACACAGTGGCTAAAAACTATTTACTTTATTATAATGAAATCGTTTAGCTAAATTCACTTTCTTATCTTTTTCGCTGTATTTGTATGGCACATTTTTATAGGATTTGCTTCACTCAATTTGCTCACTTGCTTCTTTAAAGATGCACAAAGGGCTAAATGGCTCTTCATGCTGAGCTGATGCAGCACATACCTAGATGAGCTTCCTAAATTTGCATCTACCTCACAGTCAGCAGATTTCATTAGAAACTATGCACTTTTAAAAAGGGACTGAAAAAGGTATACAGCAGGAACTAATAGGAAAAAGGACATGCTTCTGTCTAAAACACTGCTGGTAAATTTTAAAAATGCACTTTAGGTGGCATCTCAGAGGTACAGTATAACATGTGACTGAAACTAAAGTGAAATCCCTTTAAATGGAAGTGGGAAATGAATGTGAATAAATGTTTCTGTCATCATATCACTGTGGACTATTGACTTCCATTAACAACTCTTACTGCATATTGTTTGATTTTTAGTAGTTTTTATTTGTCTTATATGACTTCATGGCTTAAATGAAAACATGTGCATGTAAACCTCCATGCATTGTTGCTATCTTCTAAAATATTTACTTCAATGCAGTGATTACTCCACAAAAATGTTAATTACTGGGTGTTTTGACAGAACATCTGTTACTCTAGAAAGGTTTCCTCATGAAAAATATTATGAATGTGTCCCATGGCGCTGCACATACTCTAAATGGTTTAATGTAATGAGTTTTTTGTAATGAATGTCCAAAGCACGATGATGAATTGTTCTGGGCTCTTATTTGCAGAATGCAATCTGTTATTCTGTAACATGTCAGGGCTAACCTTTTTTTCTGCCTCATAGTCTTAACATATATTTCTTTGGAAAGCTTCAGATGTAAATTACAGTGTCCACAGGGTAATTGTCACCTTATCATACACTGAAAAAGGAAACTGTCACCAGACACACAGATTGTGGCCTATCTCAGCACAGTGTAAGTGTCAGAATACAGTGAAAATAGGGAGCATATGAGAACAATCACTAGTATATTAATACGTGCAGGATTATTTAATACATTGTCTGTGATTGTGATCTGAATTTTGCTCACCAAAGTGCAAGCTCAGGTACTGTTCACAGAATCAGAGTGATTATTATTATTATTATTATTATTATTATTATTATTATTATTATTATTATTGTACTTATGCTTGACCTCTCCCAGTGCTGTGAGTTGATTCAGGGACATTATAAATTTGTGTGGTGAACCAAACGTAGTCCTGTTTTATCACTGTCAGTGCAGTGTCACTATAATCAGTATAATTAATGTATCCATCACATGTTAATCACATCGTGTGAAAATGAGGTTGCTTCTTAGTGGTGCATCTATCTATCTATCTATCTATCTATCTATCTATCTATCTATCAGTCAGTCAGTCAGTATGCACTGTTTGGACAAAAGTGTTGGGCTACCTACAGATTACACCTACAGGAGCTTTAATGTCATTTTATTCTAAATCCAACTACTTTAATATGAAGTTGGTCCCCCTTTACAGATATAACAGCTTCCACTCTTCTGGGAAGGGTTTCTTCAAGATCTTGGGGTGTGTTTGTGGGATTTTTTGCCCATTAATCCAGAAAACATTTATAAGGTCAGACACTGACGTTGGAGGAGAGGGCTTGACTCACAGTCTCTGTTCTAGCTCATCCCAAAAGTATTTGATGGGGTTGCGGTCAGGGCTCTGTGTGGGCCAATCAAGTTCTTCCACATCAAGCAAACAGGCCATGCCTTTATAGATCTTGCTTTGTCCACACAGGCGCATAACTGCAACTTAAAATAAAGTTCGATATCTAAAAGGGAAGAAATGTCTTGATTTGTTACAAAAGAACCATACTCGAATTCAGTGGGCTCTTAAGAATGACCAATTTTTTTCACAAATGTTTTGAAAGGCAGACTGCAAAGTTCTTGATCGTGTACACCTTTGGCAATTCACTGATTAAGTGGTGTAGTCTTTAGGTAATAGAATTCACGTAATGAACATGAGAGACATGTAAACAGAAATTTCCTCAAGTTTGGCAAATTATTGGGTCAAATGAAAATAGCAGTTTAAAGCAGGTAAATAGTGGTTTACATATTCACCTTAAAAGTAATAAGTCTCTGGTTCGATTCGAGGTGGGGACACAAGCCCCTCTCACCGTAGAGGGTTGGGTCAGGAAGGGCATGAAAACCTCTGCTAAATTACCAATGTATATCAATCAGTTGTGGCAACCCTTTGTGGGAAATACAAGGGAGGTGCCGAAGGTACATTTTTAATGCAGTTTGTAAATAATGACATTTAATAATACATAATATTACCTAAACGGGTTGCATTTAACAGGAAAAGAAAGCCTCACACTGTATCAGTGATCTTAACCCTGCTTCGATAATTATAAATGTGACTTGGAGCATCAAAAACAACACAAGTATTCATAGACTGTGCTGCAGCTTTGTAAGATTAGCTCTGATAGCAGACAGAAGAGAACTGAAAGCAGGCAAGTAGGAAAACTGAGTGGGATATGCAGATAAGCTGATATTCTACTACTGTCTTGTAGTCGCACTACACTATACAATCCATGACACTATAGCCAGTCTTTTCACTGTGCAAGATTATTGTTACCTGGCAGCTTTGCAAAAACTCTGCAATATGTTAAGCAACACATTTTTTTACAACCACTGCCAATGTGGTACAGTCAATGTTAAAGAAAATATTGTGTTTATGATTACTAAACAATTGTGGGGTTGTGACAGTGTTTGGTGTTAGAGCTATAGCAATTTAACACCAGTTTCAGGCTCTATACCACACCTACACATATTTCTTTCCAAGCTAATACATATAGGGGATAATACTTCCTGTGTTGGTTCTGAATGCTGGCACTGGATCTAAGGTTCATCTCATATGGATGTAATTCCTGGTGTAATGGCCTGGCACTGATACGTCCCTAGAGAAAGTAGTTCACTCTTTTAGGTAATGTTCAAATGGACCTGGAGATTTCAGCATTAATCATGAGATAGGTATGTCAGTCTGTCAGCTGTTTAGCTCACCACTTCATACTAAAATATTGCAACAACTATTGGTAGGATTGGCGTAACATTTTGCACAGACATTTATGGTCCTCAGCAGATAAATTGTCCTCTGATACTGCTTCTTTTTTAACCAGCAGGTTGACTTTTTAGCTTTTAGTGAAACACCTTTACAGAATGTTGGATGGCTTGGCATAGGAATTGATAAAACATTCATGTTAACCAGAGGATGAGTCCTAATGACTTTATTCATTGCCTCCTTGCTGTTCCAGACCTTTTACTCATCCTGTGAATTATCTTAAAATGTGCCGGATGAATTGGTACAAAATTCTGTGCAGACACTGATAGCTGTTAGATAAGTTATCCTGATGGCTTTAAAAATCATTTCATTTTTCTCTATTAGCACCATGAGCTTCAAAT
>VUQH01032710.1:13157-27217 GCA_015106775.1 Etroplus canarensis | reverse complement strand
CTGCTACCGCACTTTCTTTCTTTCGGCGCTAGTGTCTTGTTCTTGTGTTTTCTATTTTTTGCCTTTCTTGTGTACTGTTTTTGCATTGTAGGGTGTCCTTTGCATTGTTTGCATTGCATTGCATTGTTGCAACTATTGCACATGTTGCACACATTGCACTTTATTTATTTATCTATTTTTTTTTTAAATCTTTTAAACTTAAATTTTTAACTGTAGAAAAAAACTATGTCTCTGTCACATGTCATATGTTTATATGTTGCACCAGGTCCTGGAGAAACACTATTTCATTTCACTATGTTCTGCGTCAGCTATATGTGGTTGAAATGACATAAAGCTCACTTGAATCTTGAATCTTGAATCTTGAACATAGCAACCATGACATTCAAGGGGTTTGACAAAAGAATTACAGCCATTCTTATACGTAGTCCCCCATTTTCAGAGGCTCAAAAGTAATGGGAGAAATTAACATCACTTTAAATATAAGCATTATTTTAATACTCGGATAAAAATCCTTTGCAGTCAATGATCACCTGAAGTCTAGAACTCATGGATGTCACCAAATGCTGTGTTTCCTTCCTTGAGATGCTCTGCCAGGCCCTTACTGCTGCTGACTTCAGTTGCTGCTTGTTTGTGGGTCTCTCTGCCTAGAGTTTTGTCTTCAGTAACTGAGAAGATGCCCTGTTGGGTTGAAATCAGGTGACTGACTTGGCTATTGAATATTACCCCATTTCATTGCCTTGAGAAACTCTTTGCTTTTGCAGCATGCTTTGGGTCATTATCCATTTGCACGATTTAGTGCTATCCAATCATTTTGGAGCATGATCTAAATCTGAGCAGAGTCTTCCTGCTTTTGAGTGTAGCCAGTGGTTTTACACCTTGTTTTAAAGCTTTTGTATTTTCATTCATGAGGTGTCTTTTGATTGCAGACCTTGACAATGATACACCTACCTCCATGTTAGTGTTCTTGACTTGGCCAGATGTTGTAAAAGAGTTTATTTTCTTAACCAAGTGAAGAATTCTGCGATCATCTATTTAAGCTGTCTCCCAAGGTCTTCAAGGGATTTTGTTGTTACTGAACTGGCCAGTGCCTTCATTCTTTTTAGGAATTTTCTAGATTTTTGTGTTGTTTCTGGTAGGTTTATTTTGTTTTTATGGCCAGATAATGGCCTCCTTCACTTGCATCAACATCTCTTCAGTGAACAGCTACCAAATGCAAGTTCAATACAAGTAATCAACTCCAGGTGTTTTATCTGCTTAGTTTGTCATGGAATAATGGGGAAACAGGCCATGGAACTGTTGTCAGTCAGTTCTCCCATTACTTTTAAGCCTCTTACTGTTATAGTCTGGGCCGCTGCCCCTCCCCTCCACTGTGGCCTCCTGGTTCCTCCTTGGATTGGTCCTTCCAAGAGGCTCATCAACCTGCCTCTAGTGGTGAACATCAGGTCCTCTGAATCACTTTGTACTTTGTCTTCTTCTTGAGCTTATGCTGTCCTTTCATCCTTCTGCCAGGAATTCAATTGTGCGTGCCTAAGTCTCCTCAGAACCTGACTTATGAAGGACTGGACCCAAACCCCTCGCAGCTGTGACCTCTTGCCTGCTGGATCCATCCAAAAACATTCTGTACTGAGTCTTGCCTGCCTGTGCACTCTCTGCACCTAACCAGGATCTGTTACATATTCACTACAGGAACTCCTGCCTTATAAATAAACCCGTTAAAAGCGCTACCAGAGTCTGTGTCTGGGTCCACTCTATTCCAAATCATGTCACTTACAATAGGGGACTATGTGTGAAAATGGCTGTAATTCCTAAATAGTTCATGCAATTCTTTTGTCAAACCCCTTTAATTAAAGTTGAAAGTCTGCACTTCGATCACATTTTGACAGTGGCAAAAACATTTTTTAAAAAGTGCAATTGTCCCCAGACTTATAGGCCTAACTGTATTTTACACTAAATGGGACCATACTTTACAAAATGTACATGGTACTATGTTAAAAAACTTGAATGTAGTGACTGAATTCATAAACCCATTAGAGCCCATTAGATTTACTGAGGGTATAAATCAAGAGATACAATCAAATCTGTATTACTGGATATGTTTTTTTTTTTTTTGCAACAAGAGGAGTCACCCTCAGCTAGCCACTAGAAAGAGTGAAAGCTTAGAGCAACTATGACTCCATTTTTCAGACCCAGAAGCTGCGTCTATATATAAAATGCAATCTATGATTTTTATTAAAACCCTAAGATTTTGCTGCCAAGAACTTCGTATTACCTTAAGAAATCACATTAACATTAATTTTCAACATGAGCACAAGTTGAAAAAGCACTTGAGACAAAAATATTGTTCTAATTAACCACAACCTGAATAGCAGAGGTTTGCAGTAACCATATTTTCTCAGTTTTTTTCTGTCTTGTTACCAAATGAAACTTCTTCAAACTAGGCATACACCTGCTACAGAGATAAATGCCTCCTCATGTGATGGAAAAAAATATCCAATGGAAAGCTGTGTTGTATACTTTCTGTGTCCAAGAATTCTTTATGGCGCACACCTTGCCACAGGTGTCCTTCCTCCTCCGCAATGCCAGATGACATTTGCAGTGACAGAAGTGTTTGGTCTGTGGTCTTTCTCTCTCTCTCTCTCTCTCTCTCTCTCTCTCTCTCTCATACAGACACACACACACACACTACCCAGATGGCGACAGAGCCACTCAGTCGAGGCTCTTATCTTTGAAAACTGCTCAAGTCTGCACATCGAAAATACCTGCTGCCACTGCCTTTGATTCCCAGGGAAGGCAAGCAGACACGTGCGCGTGAGTGAGACAGCTTCAGGGACATGTAGGAATAAGGCGAGTGTGTGTCTGTGCATGATTGCCACAGTGGGAAGTATGTCAGCCAGTGTGGGTACAGTTGTTAGAATTGTGCAAGGTGCTGGGACGTGTATAGGTGTGTGTGTGTGCGTGTGTGTGTGTACGCCAGATCCGTGACAAGTCAACTGTGACAGGCTCTAATAGCTCTCGAACACATCCATCTGAACACACTGCTGCTCATTGTGTGTGTTTTCTCTGTCTGTTTTATCTCTGGCTCTGTTATCACTGCAAGTCTTCTCCTCCACTGCCAACACCACCGGAGCGAAACAGATTGAGGAGGAAGTTGGCCGAGAAATGGCATCGATGGAAAGTTCTGCTCTGTGGTGAAACTCTGTGCTCAGACCTTTTTGCAAACATAGAGTACTGCTTTACTGTGCGACAGCAGATATGAGGTGGCTGATGAATTGAGGTGGTCCTTTACATGGAAAAAAGACTAATAGCATGTACACATTGCCATCACCATTATTATTATTATTACAGTCAGTAGTTCCTTTTCCATGTAGCATGTAGTGCCACTGTAAATAATATGTGAGGAGGAACAGATGAGATAACATCTGTAGGAAGGAGGTCAGGATGGTTTACTGGGTTGCCAAAGCACGTCTGTCTTTTGTTTTGCAGTTTTAAAATGAAAGTCAGTGTTTAAATATGATTGCACATTTACTATCAAAACCATGATGGCAAAGATAATCTGTTTTAACCTTAAGCCTGACCTTTCCAAGTCCTGAATCCTGAACCTGAGTGGTTTTTACACCTATATGTGGTGTACTGAGTGCATGGAAAGAAACAACCTTTTTGAAACCACCATGACATGCTATTCTCTGTTGTTTGTGTTTCCCCTCAGTTGCTGATTTTAAATTCCATATTGAAAGTCTAAGATGCAGAGAAAACTCTTCATTCACTGCTGTTTTCAAAGAACATCACCTTTTAGCCCTTTGTGATCCTCAGGTTTCACCATGCACATGATTCATTAAGCTGAATGGGATTTCCCGCCTCCTGAATGAAATATGGTTGGGCTCAAGAAAGTCAGAATTGAGCAAAGTTAAATTTCTAAACTCACAAAGATACAACTGCGACAGTCCAGTGTCTGAATATCAAATAAGGTCAGAAAATACTGGACTTGAAACTTCAAATGAAAGATGATTTTGCTCTATGACTGTTGAATGTTTGATTAGACAATTTATTTGTCACATTTGTGAAATGTAGGAGAGTGGACGCAGATGCAGACATGGATGACTGACAGAATAAACTAGAAGCATACCTTCAGTTAGAAAGGACAAAAATAAAGTTAGAAGGTTCATAAGGATAACACAGACAAAACATGCCAGGAGGATAAAAGACATCAAGACAAAGACTGAGGAGGAAAACTGAACTATATACATATGAGGTAATCAGAGGCTTGGAGACAGGAGGGTAAGAAGACACAGCTGAACTTATGATAGACAACGAGACAGGGAGGAAGTAAAATTAAACACAAGACACCAAAAACTACCAAAGTAAAACAAGAAATTAAAGTCCTAACTCAAAAACACAGAGAAATGAGTGAGCTTTACAGATGGGATAAAAACAGAAGAAGATAGAGGGAGACATTACGAGAACTAACAAAACTCCATGATACAAACAGCAATGGCACAGAAAGCTAGGTGGGGCATAATGAACACTAATGAAGCTTAGGTGTAATCTGTAGTCATTCATGCTTGCATTCCTGTCAGTCACCACTCTGGCCCAATTATTTTCTTTCCCACCATTTGTGAGCCAATCAGCCTCTGTTCCATGTTCTTTAAAGTCCTAGCACTCTTCTGACATTCTGGCTTGCAGACTCGTTTGTGCGACCCTCCACTTTCCCATCTCCACCTCATCTTGGTTACCCGGATCCTCTTCCAAATCTTTTTCAGCTTGATCTCCACCTCCACCACTACCATCTAGACTCTGGGGGAGGGCTGTCCTTCTTCCTACCATCGGTGGACTCCTGTCTACCATGTTGCTGTGTCAGAGTCTAATTGCCAAGTGATTTGTTCAGAATTCTCTGAACTCATTAAGCATGTGCTAATTCACAATTATTATTCAAATTCTGTAACTCAGTAAATCATGTTCATATTTTCCAAATGATCTCTCCTTACTGAAATGTACAAAGTTTGTGAATCCAAATACAAATCATAAGCACACATTGGTATAACAGGGACAGGAGTAAACAGAGGTAGGGACAAATGTGTGGCAGTAAGAAAGCAGCTGAAAACTGTACACGCATGTTCAACGTGCTTTTAATTATGAGCTGTGGGGCACAATCAGGATGGCCCCATGCCAATGGCAGCCAATGAAATGTACCGCTAATTGATTTGATGGAGGTTAAGATATAGTTAGCTGCTATGTTTGCCACTGGTAGTAAGGTGATATATTGAAACCAGTGGACAACTTTTTAAAAGTTAGTTTTAGCACTTTGCACCACCAGCCACAGAATTTTTATTGTGTTCATCTGAGAAAGGACAAAAACAGCTTCTTCATTCCAGAACAGTTTTATTAAAAAAAACAAACAAACAAGACAAAAACACGGCTAACTGCAAGTGTTGCCAAAACGTCACTCTTCTACTTTCCTTTCTTGCTCTTTGGAGGGGAAACCACATGGACCACCCCAGGATTCAAGTCAGTGGTTTGCATGTGGTAAATGCTGTTAAGTTAGACTAGTTTGGAGGGGTTAATTTTGTTGCTAGAACAGATTGATGCAGCTCACGAATGTGCCACTGACCTTCACATTCGTGGGTTCATGCATGGATTGGTGGACTTTGACATAAAAGTGGTTGATAAATCAGATAAAAGACAGATCGGGATCATCCTTTCTTCTCAAGCAGTGAACTTCACTGGTGAGTGGAATTTGCGTTATTGCAGAGTTGTGGACGGTAAACTGAGGACCTTAAAGAAATGCATTTCCCTGCTCTGAAATTTTGCTAATTCAGTCAAAGTCAAGTTGTCCAGTGCTCAGCAGTGACATCTGGTGGGGCCTGGCCCCATTAGGCCTAATGTAGCGATGCCTAAGGCAAACAATGAATGAAACAAGAAATGAAAACTCAAAATACTAGTGAAACTTAGCAGAATCTTGGGCTATAATGCATGTAAGGTCTAAATCCTAGAGCAATGTGATTTATCAAACAAATGTACAAGACAAAATCTTCACCTTGCAACACAGAAGAGAGGACCAAAATATTTTCAGCTGTGTAAGTCCTTCATGTCCACTGACACACATCATATCTGTCACAGTCCCATACCACTCCTAATTCTCCCACGTGCACATGTCAGTTTTGTCCGGCAGCCGCACATCATTTGTAATTATGTAAAACAGTCCTTTCTCATTGCATGGAGGAAAGCAATTTTTCTATGCAAATGGTTAAATTCCCAGTGAGGGCCGCCAATGGAAGCGTGCTTATAAACGTGCTAATGATGAATGACGGCTGGTGATATTGGGGTCACCGCACGTGCGACACCGATGAAAATGATAAACTAAATGCCAGAAGTGTCCTCACAATGGGTGAACCGGGTAGAAGAGATGGGACATGGTGGCGCATTTATTATCCAACTGGGTTAGGCAATAATGAAAAAGATCAGAGAAGCGATTTAAATGATTATTTTTTTTGCTTTCATCTTGAGTAATTTTCTGTGATTTTCTTTAAGATACCTGTTCAAATCACACACAGAAAATACACTGAACTTTGTATGCTAAAAATGTGCACAAGCCATTTCAGTGGCACATTTTCGCTTTCATTCAAATGATCTCATGCTTGTCACACCCCCCCAACTTAAACAAGAGAGCAGGCACAAACCTGGACTTCAGGGCAATGACTTCACATTGCATGACTTGAATTCCATGGACAAATTGAAAATCAACCTAAAAGAAAACTGGAGTAATATCATGGTCCCCTGCCTTCTTCTTTTGGATTGTCTAACTTCTTCTCTCTGCTGCTCCACCTAGAATTCCCAGAGCCCCACCTGGACCAGTTAAGAGACTTGCCTGACCCCCCTCTCACTCACTGAAACCAAGGACCTTTCCTACTACATTCAAACCCTGTGGAACCAAGGACTTCGCCCGCCTCACTCTCATCCTCTGGATGTAAGGACTCTGCCCACTTCAAGCACACTCCCTGGAACTAAAGCCCAAATCTTTTCCATCTACCCTGGAACCTTCAAGGATTCATAGTACAGAGCCCCCCCCTGCACACACAATAATTACAGAATAATTAGAGACTAATTGCAGACTTATTCTGGTGTTTCAGTTAAACTACTAAAACTACTAAGTAATGTTCCCAAAGTGGCCCCAATCTCAGACAGACTTTAATATGCATTTTTTTTCCTAGGAACTCACAAAGAATTTATATATCAATTCTGTCCTAAAGTACACTGTTCAGCTCCTTTAGTCATCGTCTTTTAGTCTTTCTCTATGCTGTCTGCAGGATAAAGTGCAGTATCTGTACACAGCAGCAGAACAGATGCGTACAGATTCTTGAAAATTTTCCATATGCAAACTTAATGTATTGTTGGATTCATGAAGACCAGAAGTCATTCATTCATTTGGAAGCAAATGACAGAAAGTAATGATCTTGTTTCCCTTTGCAGCTGTTGGATCTAATACACTGGATTATCCAAACTCTAGTACAACAGAGATTACAAGAAAAAGAGCCCACTTGTAAAGATTGTAAAGGCTTTAGTTACGCTTAAAGTTTCAAAGCTGTTTGAAGTAAATATTATTCAGACTAATATTAGTGGTTAAAAAATGTAGCATCTCAATTTTTTGACCCAAATTCCATCAGTTACTCATTTGTCTCAAAGTGATGCTTGGTCAGAAAACCCCTCGTGGCAATATTATAACACACCAGGTACCCTTTTGGTGTATTTTTAGAAGCACAGGTATATTCTTTTTGCATTAATGTCCTATGTAAGAAGCAACAGAAACCTAGAAAAAAGCAGAATAAAGAATGGGGAATAACACAGTCACACAATCTTTAACCAGAAAACAAGAGTTTGAGTACTGTCTGGACCTTTTGGCCAAAGATTTTGTCTTTTGGCTAGGTTTTGGCATTACATACTGTATTGTCTAGTGAGGTTTAAGCATTTAATCACTCTGACTTATACTATAGTTCATGTCTGTGGTTACACATTCCATACCAATGATAACATCAGTCAAGCACTTTTCTTGCAGTTTCATACACTACTTGGAAAAGTTTTGGGATACTTACACATTACACCTATGAAAGTTTTTATGACATCCCATTCTAAATCCATGGGCATTATTATGGATTTGACCCCTCCCTTTCCAGCTATGCCAGTTTCCACTCTTCTGGGAAGGCTTTCTACAAGATTTTAGAGCGTGCCTGTGAGAATTTTTGCCCATTTATCCAGAAGAACATTTCAGACACTGATGCTGGATGAGAGAGCCTGGCTCTCAATCTCCTTTCTAGCCCATCCCAAAGGTGTTAGATCGGGTTGAGATCAGGGCTCCGTGTGGGTCAGACAAGTTTTTTTCACACCAAACTCATCCAACCATGCCTTTATGGAGCTTGCTGTGTGCACTGGGGTGCAGTCATTCTGGAGCCTTCCCCAAACTGTTCCCACAAGGCTGAACACACAGAGTTGTCCAATATAGCTTGGAAAGCTGAAGAAATAAGAATCCCTTTCACTGGAACTAAAAGGCACAGGTCAACCCCAGAAAAGAACCCTATGGCATTATCCATCTTCCACCAAACTTTACAGAAGGCACAGTGCAGTTAGGCAGGTGGTGGTCTCCTGGCATTCAACCAAACACAGACTCATCCATCATACTGCCAGATAGAGAAGCATGACCGGTCACTCTCCAAAACACATTGCCAGAGTTGCCACTGTTCCAGAGTCCAGTGGCAGCATGCTTTACACCACTCAACAGTCAGCATTGTGCTTAGTGATGTGAGGTTTGCATGCAGCTGCTTGGCCATGGAAAATCACAACAACCAATCTACTCAAGTAAAACCTTCAGATGGTGTTTGGTTTTTGTAGTGTAGACAATTTAATGTTTTGTTTCCTAGTTTGTTTGTTTTTGTTTCCAGTAAAATTTTGTCATTGTTGAGTTAAATCATGTAGCAGATGGAAATGCCTGAAAAAAGGTAGTTGGGTAATACTGTCATTTTTATTAAAGGTTAGGCTGGCTAGCATTATTGAGACTGGTAAATTCATCCAGTAGTTTGCATCTTCTTCTTTTTTTTAATGAGCAGACTAAAATTCATGTACACGAGCTCCGACAGCCTGATGAAAGTATTGATGCCAAGATATCTTACAGTGTCTGTGGAGGGAGTAATGGGTGGTGGTGGGGCTGTAACAACAACAACAACAACAACAGACATGTAAGTAAGCATGATGTTAAACGTGGGTACATTCCAGAGTTTTAGGGGGCGAGTAATGGTAGAGACATCTGTGAGATTAATAAGATGTGTCAGTCTCTGAAGAGCAGATGGAGAGGGCAGATCAAAAAGACCCTGGATTGGTGTTTGGGTCATTGTACAGTTGTCATCATATGTAAACTTATTAAAGAAAAGAGTTGAGGTTTGCTGACCGGTGTGAAGGATTTATATGAAAAGCAGTCCACCAAGGAGGCAGAGAAAGTTATGCATAAAGCACAAGAACTTGTTGTAATTTAATATCATTCATGTAAGCAGATATCTGCATAAAAATATGCAGGACTGTAGGACAGTGACAACATACCCTGAAACATTGGCCATTGTCCCCAGAAGGTACAAACATAGATTGATGATGTCAAAAACCCTCACGCTGAAAGAAAAGTTGGCAGAACTAAGCTTTTATGTGACCTTTAGAAAGGTACTCAACACTTAGCTGCTCAGTGACAGACGTCTGTTGGTGCTGGAAGCTGCCAGGTGGCAGATTTTACAGCTGTGGTTTTATAACCTGAGATTTAGTTTGTGTGGCATCAATAAACTCAACAAAAGAAAACCAGTTAAAAATCTGTTTTTACATTGAAAATGTGTGCTATTGACATTCACAGTGAAATGCTGTCCACAACACTGTCTAATGATTTCTAAACAGTCATAGAATATGCAACTGCATACTTCTCATAGACTAATGTGCAGACAGGGACAAAATACTTGAATCCTGTGAAACTGCAGGCATCTCATTTCTGAACAAAACTCCTGCATCTGTATGTGAACTTGGGAAAGCACCTTCTGATTTGTTCTTGCTTCAAGAATAACAATGGCCCATTAGCAGGCCGACAGTGACACTGCCGACAGCTACTCTGTGGTTTTACAAATGCTGGCTGATGATTTTGAACACAGACATGACTGCTGCCTTTGAACACAGACATGGAAACTCATTTGCTACTGGCAGAATAAATGACAATATTTTACTTGAAACGTTTTGGGGACTGATAGCCTCACTGGTATGCTCAGGCATCTTGTTTAGATGTTAAATAAAGCAGGCTACCCTGAGTCCTAACATATAATACTGCACTCTGTGGGGGGAAAAAAGCTGAGGCAATTATGTTTTTTTCTTTTCTGTTTCATTTCTATTGAAAGTTCCCACAGTAATTTATTTGCTGAATAAGTTCCGTGACCTCTCAGGCCTTTAAAAAACTGTTTAAATCCCTGTTGTACAATTTCAAATATGCCTACGTGTCAAAAGAAAATAAACATTCATTTCCTCATTCCTGAAAACTTAATTTTTGCAGCAGCAGCAGCAGCAAATGACAAGATGGTAATAAAAAATAATGACAATTTTACAACGCATCATTTTCAGGGCTTTCTAAACTTTTGTGCATCAAGGACCAAAATTTACCAGGGATTTGGAATTTTAAAAAAAAGAAAAGCAAATGAGTTAATTACAGTTGCACTGCATTATCTAGACCATATTTCAGATGTTTTTAATTTTTTTAAAAATCTCCAGACTTCTCAGGTCTGTTGTATTCTGCAAGAATGAAGTAATAGCAAAATGAACAACTTGTTGACTTGAAATTTTTCAGCTTACATTTTTTCTGTATGAAAGGATGACTCAGGCACTATTCAAGACAAGGTCAGATTAAACCAAACATCTATAAAGAACCAACAATGGAACAGAGAGGCAACAAAAGAACATGAAGCAAAAATGATGCAGACTGGCAATACAGCAGTGCTCAAAATGAACCGCCATTACAAAGTGATTCACACAAGTAATAACTTCAGAACAAGCAGATTTTTATAAAGTACCACAACATTCATAGTTTGCCTTTGGGTTTAACAAACTGTCCTACCCTCAACTCAAGCTCTGGGTGGTGACCGAAGAATGAGATTGCAGATACAAGCGGCAGAAATGGGTTTCCTCTGAAGGGTGTCCGGACTCAGCCTTAGAGATAAAGTGAGGAACCTGGTCATTCAGGAGGAGCTCAGAGTAGAGCCGCTATATCTCCACATTGAAAGGAGCAAGTTCAGGTGGTTTGGGCTTCTGGTCAGGATGCCTTCTGGACACCTCTTAGGTGAGGTGTTTCGGCATGACCCAGAACACGCCGGAGAGATTATATTTCTGCTTGGAGATGCCTTGGTGTCCCCCCAAATAGCTGGAGGAGGTGGCCGAGAAATGAGGGAGGAAGTGAGGTCTGGGTGTCTCTGCTTAGAGTGGTGCCCCAGCGACCCGGATCCAGATAAGTGGTAAAAAATGGATGGATTAAAGAATGGATGAAAACTGTCTATTTACCCATCCTTTAATCCAGCCATCCATTTAAAAAAAAAAAATCACTGTCTAGTCATGATGGCAGTAGGCTAAACAGGCTATTCCAGATCTAATTTCCAACCCCACTTTCCAGTTCCTAGTGTGGTATCTCAGGGTGTTCCCAGCCAGATGATATAATCTCTCCACAAAGTTCTGGGTCTGCCCAGGGGTCTCCTTCAAGCTGGGTGTGCCCAGAAAGGCACCCAAGAGGCATCCTGATTAGATCGCTGATCCACCTCATCTGGCTCCTTTTGACAGCTCTACTCTGAGCTCACTGTGGAAGTCTAAGCTCCTCACAACTTGTCATGGTGTGCCATGCTGAGGGTGTGGTGTGGACCCAAATGCAGGACCGCTGAGCCGACTGGAAATAAGGAGGCTTTATTTTTCCCAAAACAATAACAATACAAAGTCCATGGAAACCTGGAAACATGAAAGGTAGGCACACGGGGAGACAATGCAATGACGCGACGACGAGCAACACAGAGGACGGGACTAAAATAGACAAAGACAACCAATGAACACACGACAGGTGGACAGGGCAGGGGAAACCTAACCGGGAACAACCAATGGAAAAACAACAGGAAGACAGGGGCGTAACTAAAGCACACGAGACGGGGGAACAGAACAGGGACAAAACAGACTACCAAAATAAGACTAAGACTTGATGCAAGCAGACACGAAGACCACTAACAAAGGAAACAGGAAAGGCATGGGGCAAAAGGGAGAAAACAGAACTCAAAACCGAACACAGAAACCCAAACCAAAACATGGACCATGACACAACTGAGCCCAGCCACGCTTTGGTGGAAACTCATTTCAGACTCTTCATGTTCGTAACATTACTCAGCTCTCATGACAATAGATCTGGCAGAAAAAACAGTGGATAGAAGAGTTTTGAGAAGGTAGTAGTTCTTGTCCCTTGAATAAATGTTACCTTATTGCAGAGAAGGGATTTATATATCTCTCTGATCCTAGGTGCAGTACTGTCGAGAGAATTGCCACTGGTAGGATTTCCCAGGGAAACTTGCTCCCAGGGGAGGCTCCAGACTAAAAGAAGCTTGAATATTCTTAATGAGAGTTGGAGAACACTGATCGGGAAGCAGGTGCCTGCCTCAACCAGGCTCAGCCTACAGTAATAAGATGGATCCATTGCCCAGTAGGCTCACCACCTATTGGAACAGGAATTTGAGTCAGCTATGCAGACTGGATGGTAGGCAAAAGTGTGGCTCTGGGGGACCTGGTCTCCGGCATCACAAACAGACTCAACAAATGCATATGGAAAAAAGATAAAAACTGAAACACTAATTTACATGGCGATCTGCATAAATTGTCAGTCATTTTTGTTAATGGTTCACTGATTTGATCTCTGGAATGGCATCTCCGTTCCTTTCATATTGGATGGTCCAGTGTATAGTTTGCTGAAGGGGGATACTCAAAAAAGAATTTCCTTACTATTTAGAGAATTCAACCAGCTCCTATTATGACTGCCATGAATACCTCTTCTAGACATTTCACTCAGTTTGGAACTTTCCTAAGCAAAACTGTTCAGCTGCAGTGGAGGTATTGCAAAAAAGGTGAGCCCACAGTGTGCAGGAACTGACAGGACAAATGATGAAAGATGTCATAAGCTATGACAACTTGAGAACCCATTGTAAGTGGTGCTGCAGCACAATAACCAGGTGTTGTTTGGGAGTGCATGATGGAGCCGATGGCAAGTTCATCTGGCTAACATTTCTCACAAAGTTCATCCATTAATTTCCTTATCCACTTATGTGGCCACGGTTGTGGAGGAGCTGGATTTTAACCCTGCTCTTATTGACTGAGAGGCCACCACTCCATCACAAAGAGACAGACGATCATTCTCTGACATTGATACCTGCAGTCAATTTAGTATTGCTAATTAACCTAACATGCTTGTAATTGTTTTTTCTGGGCACTCTTGATCCCAGAAAAAACAAACATGCAAACACTAGACGGAAAAGTGAAGCTGGCTAGCATGATGTCTTGGAATAGGTCTTGTAATAATGAATTTCAAGGAAAGAAACTTTAATGATCTGGGTGGTCTGACTTGTCTTCTTTAGCTTCCCATTTTGGACAAACTTGAGGGTGTCCTTTGGTGTTGTTTTGATCCACGGTGAGGTAAATTATTCACAGAGAAGTCCTGTTATTATTTACTCGTACTGAAAGCATTTTAAATCCTATGAAATTGTTATTTGTTGTTTTTCTCTGCACCACTTGAGGTTTCTGGATTACTTAGACATTATTGATTAATATATATGTTACTGCCAATGTGCACTACTCTTATTGACACCTATAGGTCTGTTTTTTTGTCAGTGCAGCCTTGGTCAGTTCATATGAATTTCACGTCATTACTAATCTCATCTTGAGGGTCTTGCCATGAGAATCACATGGAGAAGCATTGGTAGATGTAGTTAAACGTGGCCCTTGACATCCTAAATTTTATAATAAATCCATTCACATCATGATCA
>VUQH01032709.1:0-14776 GCA_015106775.1 Etroplus canarensis | reverse complement strand
AGGTGGAAGAGAGCCTGGAGAGGTGGAGGTATGCACTGGAGAGAAGAGGAATGAAAGTCAGTAGAAACAAGACAGAGTACATGTGTGTGAATGAGAGAGTGCAGACAGGGTGGAGTGGGTGGAGACGAGTATCAGGGGTGCTTTGTGACAGAAGGACAGCAGCAAGAGTGAAAGGGAAGGTTTACAAGACGGCAGTGGCATGCTATGATGTATGGTTTCGAGACGGTGGCACTGACAAAAAGACAGGAAGCAGAGCTGGAGGTGGCAGAATTGAAGATGTTGAGATTTTCCCTGGGAGTGACCAGGATGGACAGGATTAGAAATGAGTACATCAGAGGGACAGCTCATGTTGAGAAGCTTGGAGACAAAGTCAGAGAGGCAAGGCTGAGATGGTTTGGACATGTTCAGAGGAGGGATAGTGGAGGAGGAGGAGAAGAAGGAGAAGGAGAAGGAGAAGGAGAAGGAGGAGAAGAAGAAGAGTCTTCATGGCATGGGTTTCCATGACAAAGCGGCTGCATGCAAGCCTTACATCACCAAGTAAAATGCCAAACATCGTATGGAGTGGTGTAATGCACACGGCCACTGAACTCTGTAGCAGTGGAAACATGCTCTCGGGAGTGAGAAATCACACTTTTCTATCGGGCAGTCTGATGGATGAATTTGGCTTTAGAGAATGCCAGGAGAACGTTACCTGCCTGGATGCATTGTGCCAACTGTAAAGCTTGGTGGAGGAGGAATAATGCTATGGGCTTGTTTTTCTGGGGTTGGCTTGGGCTCCTTAGTTCCAGTGAAGGCAAATCTTAATGCTTCAGCTTACCAAGACATTTTGGATCATCCCATGTTTCCAAATTCGTGAAAACAAATTGGGAAAGACTCTTTTCTGTGCCCTAAAGTGACTGTGCCCCAAAACAAGTTCCACAAAGGTATGGTTGGGTGAGTTTGGTGTGGAAGAACCTGACTGGCCATACAGAGGACTGACCTCAACCCCATCAAACACCTTTGGGATGAACTAGAACTGAGATTTCAAATGCTATTTGGGATAAAGGGCAAAAACTCCAACAAACTCACTCCAAAATCTTGTAGAAAGCCATCCCAGAAGAGTGGAAGCTGTTATTGGTTATGGATCAACTCCATAAAAGCTCCTATAGGTATAATGTATAGGTCGTCCAGTACTGTTGTCCATAAAGTGTGCGCTGGCTTAAGACAGTGTCTAGGCTTAGGCAGGTACTGAGATAGTTACCTGGGCATGCTAACTTAATTCAATAACAAGATTCTAAAATAGGGCGTTGCAACACATTGTTCTTTTGACTATAAAATTATCTTTCACTAATTGACTACTAGTGTATGTAGAGTTTAAAATTAAAATTTGAATAAAATAAGTTTACTGAATTTTATGTTAAACCAAACAATGAACACTTAAACTTAAAAACTAAACTACAGTAGATGTTTAAGTCTCTTTTGTCAGATATGGATTTACAGATTTTGCTAAGGAATCACATTCACACATTTTACACTCAGTTTCTAAAGAAACTAGACTTGCCTAAGTCATGTAATAAGCACAATAAACTGTATACTTCTGCAAACCACCAGTTGTCCAGTCCATTATTATTACCAAAGTTTTGCCAAAACACCATGGGCATCTTCCAGATACATATAATGTGCCAGTTTGGCATCAAAGGGTTTATGCTGATAGTGTGAAGGGTCTGTGCCCCCTGACTTGTTACTTAGAGGTGCTTGTTAAAGGTCTGTTGGCATCACAATTAAATGCACTGGCTAAGCATCCATTTTCAATGCGCTGAGTTAGTGCTACAAATGGGTGTATTTTAACCTAAGCCATGATAACTTCCTAAACCTGAACAAGTAGCTTTTAGTGACTTAACCTTAACAAGTAGTTTTGGTTCCCAATCGATGCTGTGGCATCAAGCCAATGAGAACAAGGGACATTTTGTGTACACCTCTGCATCACCAGCAGCATCTGACAGAAAAGCAGTATTTGAAGCCCCGGGATGAGAATGCTTGGGGTTGTCTACTTTCAAGAGGAATTTGAATAATTTCCTAGCACAAAAGGTTGAAGATTAATGACCAATCAAGTAACAGCTTGATTGGCTATGTTAGCAATGACACAACTCCTCTGGGATGGTTAATTCATACTCTATGTTCTGCTATTTTGGATCTGTTCTTTTTAGGGCAAAAGACAACACTCCTAAATGCATAGTGTCATTCAAAGCTATATCACTTTGCTGAATGAGCCAAGCCCAGTTAGAGTTGCTTAATTATGATTGGAAAATCTCTATTCAACAGAAGGTTTTAGTCAATGTCATTTGCATTCATTTTGTATCCTGTTTTTTGCTGCAAGACTGAGGTAGTGTAGAGCAGGGGGATCACAGTCATGTGTGGTGAGTGATGAAACAGTTTACTATATTTACTCTTAGAGGTTAACAGAGCTGCAGTGGCATTTTGCAAATCTGAATAAATCATTTTAATGTGAACAAACTCCTGGCAGGGTAACTGCAGCAATCACACTGAAACATAAAAATAATAATGATAATATTAATATTAATAGATTCAGCACTTTCTTTGTTCGTATCATTTCCTCCCACTGTTCAAAGTTATCTGTTCAACAAATCCATCGACATCAGCAGCTTTGAAATTGGTTTTATTTCCAAAATGACTAATGTGCATTTGGATGAGAGGGCCTGTACAATCAGGAATGAATGTTAAATGCATTAATATAAGTGCCAAACACACTGCCATGAAAAACAAGGGAGAGATTGAACTGGTTACGTTTTCCCCAAGAGCAAAATGTAATTATGAAAACTGTGTAGGACCAAATAAATACAGTAAACAGAGGTTATGCTTGACAAGATGAATAATTTCCTCTCTGGGTTGTGGCATCAACTTCAATGGACTTCACTTAATACCATTCTTATTTCCAGAGAGGTCTTCATTCTATTGAGATACAACTCATGGCGACAGCTGAAAAGGTCACCCTCAATGCCAGAGTGGAGTCTAATTACCATGTATTAAATGGCATGACCCCACTTCATTTGCATCCACCTCTGTTCTTCCCCTGCCATTCTTTTCTCAGAAGTTGTTTGGGGCAAAGATCACTCTCAGCAATGCATGTGTGGCTCTTCAATGGGAACTTGTATGAGCTCATGAGCAAATTAGCACCCATTGCTTTTTTACAGTGCAGATGTGCTGCATTCTGATTGCTGACTTTTTTAATTTAGTCCAAAATGTACATATGAACTACATAAATACTGTTTTTTGGTGATGAAAACATTAAGCTCAAAGGTCAAACCTGCAACAAAAGTACACAATTTAATTAAACCTCTCAAAGTCTCAAATGACCCTGCGTATGCATTTATACCAAATAAGACACACTAATTCACAGTCATGTTTCATGATTAGGTATGTCATGATACTAGGAATTTTAAAGTCAGTGCCAATACAGTAGTGTGTGTGTGTGTGTGTGTGTGTGTGTGACACACACACACACACACACACACACACACACACACACACACACACTGCTCCCTTGTATTCTCCCAAAGGGATAAATCCACACATTTTTTATATATAAAAAAAGATGTGGATTTATCCCTAACCTGTTTTTTGTGCTTGTCAGAGTGTGCTGCCCCTGTGAGTTCCAGAAGAATTGCATCCTCAGTACTTCATGCTGAATACGGTACTTGAAAAGAAGCACCATCATGTCATCAGAACTTTGGTATTGAAAGGTATCCTAAGTATCACTTCTGGTGACATCTCTAGCCATTACTAGTTTTCATTCATGAACTTACCTCATTAAAAGTGTAACAGAAAAAGAAAATACAAGAGTGGCACAATGATGAAATGGTTAGCACTGTAGCTTCACAGAAAGAGGGTCCTGAGTTCGCATCCACTTGCCAGCCAGGGCCCTTGTATGTGGAGTTTGCATGTTCTTCCTGTGCTTGCATGGATTCTCCCCAGGTACTCCGACTTCCTCCCACAGTTCAAAGACACGGATGTCAAGTTAATTGGTGATTCTAAATTGGCTGTAGGTGTGGATTTTAGCATGAATAATGTGTGTTATCGCTCCAGTAGAACAGCAGCCTGTCCAGGGTGTACCCTGCTTCTTGCCCATGACAGCTAGGATAGGCTCCAGCCGCCTATCTATCTAGTATATCTAGTATTTGGCGTTTAACAGCATCAGCTCTCAAGTACACTTGGATTCAGGGTTTCAAGGTGGCAGGTAGTTTGCTCCAATCATTTTGCCAACATTCTTCACTGAATTCGTATAATCACAGGATGATTCATCGTGGAGACCAAAGCTCTTGCATGACTCCTTTTTGTTGAAGACAGTTTTTTATTACTCTGTATGTTTGAGGTTATTGTAATGCTGAAAAATGAATAGGGACCAATAAAACACCTTGATGAGTGACTACACTTCTAATGTGAGTTGAAAGGAAAGTACTTAACAAATGAAAAATGATTTTCTATCCACTTGACTTCATACCAAAGATTCTGGCATTCATTTCCAGTCTAAACCTTACTATCCATGTGAAGGGATAGCATGTGGTGAAATGTAAAATTATTTCTCACTGTCTGACTCAGCTCTGTGTGAACTAAAGATGCCAGTCAAAATAGTGAACATCCACATAGCAGTTGTGCTAACTTGTTATTTAATTGTACTGCATACATTGGCATCACTTTTGAGCTATATTGCATTGCCAATCCCTCTCAAGGACATTTAGTATAAGGAAGTGAAATAACACAGTGATGGCCAGGGAGGTTGGCAATCAGCAGATGAGTCAGTGTAGCGTGTGATAGATCTGTTTGCTGCTTTTCTTCACTATGATAGTACCAAAGGAGACAAAGCAACGTAGCACCATCAGCTACTAAAACCACAATTGTTTATTCAACCAATTATGTCCAAACTGCTGAGACAGGCCTAAACACAGCGAGGGGTGGAGCCATGGGGATGAAGTGGAGGTGGAAGAGGGTTAGCAAGTATAATAAAGTGCACATTCACACAGCACACTGCATAGCCATGAGCCATATTCAGGGCAATAATGCAATAATGAGGAAATTCAATCAGCAGCGCTGGCAGTATCTGGACTACATGACTGTTGAATTCATCTGACAGGGTACAGGAGTGCTGTAGTGACACACTTTTCCTATTTATTACTGCAAATGTTACAAGTTTACTACAGCTTATGAAAGAAATCAAAACTGAGGCCAGAAGTAGAGTAAACAGAAATTTAAAAGTATTGATTAATGCAGCGAACAACACACAGCTCTGTGGGGGCCACTTCAGTGTCTCTTATTGTTCAGAGAGCTGAATATGGGCTTTGAGCAAAACTCTGAGGCTGGCACTGTAGTCAAAACTGCAGAGTGGAAATTAGAATGGTTCCCTTTAAAATCCCAGAATCACTGCAGCCAAATGAAACTACACACACTGTTCTATGTTATTACTTGTCACAAGGAAGCAATAAGTGGTGAGATTTACAATAGGAAGAGTAATACCTGCTAATATACTTGCGTTCCATGGGGCCTTTAGTCTGGAAATCGTCTTATAAAAAGCCTCTACATTTCCAAATGACTGCAGTATAAGCAGTTAATTGACAATATTGGATTTAATCAACCATAAAGGAGAAGTCTGGGAGAAACACTAACAACTGCGAACAGAAGTGAGAAAGGCATACAAGTTAAAACTTTTGCGTCCTGGAGTTAGTTTTGATTAAATGACATTTTTTCCTCAGATATGCAGCTCTCATGCTAGGAATATTTTTGTCCCTGAAATCAAAAAATATAATTCTGTGGTAATGCAGCCCTGACTGGAAAAATGCACAGGGGTCGTTAGGCTGCACTCGCAGGCTGGATACCCTCAGGCTATTCAACATTTATTTTTTTCCCCCAAATGGTTTCTCATGGTCATTTCTCTAAATGACAGTGAAGTATTATCATGGACCTAGGGATTGACGTTACCTCTAGATACTGAACCCTATCAGCTTTTTGCAGTTATAGCCTGGCTCTCCAGCGTATTCCCAGGAAACACTTATTTTCCCAGGCCGAGTTGAACTCATGCAACATACTGACATTTAAAAGCTGCACATCTTAGATTTGCTTTGCCTGCTCATTAATTTCCTCCACAGTTTACACGCAGAAGCAAAAAATGTTAAAATGCTAGAAAATGCTTCCATTTTTCTTGTTGAGTCACAAAGGGATTTTTGTGTTAATTAGAGCTGATATGGTGGCAGCTCTGATACTGGACAGTAACTATTGTTACTGCTTTGTGGCCACAGAGATGGAGGATGGAAAGAGAGCGTTTTTGTGTACCTCATGAATTTTTTTTTTTTTTTAAAGTCTGATGAAAGGTGGTCCTCAGTGTCCATTATTTTTGTTACAGTTTATGAATATCTCAGGAGATGAAAGAAATAAGGCCTGAGGGAGCAGCAGATGGAAAAACTCCATCACATCTCAAAAGGTACAAACACTGACTCTCTCTCACACGCTGAAGTACACAAGTCATGCATAGGTGGAGACACACACAAGATTTTCAATTTGCAATCAGACCCAGCGTGGTGAACTCTCAATGTTCGCCTTCACTGTCCCTTGTATTTGGCATCAAAGTTCCACTCCACCATAAAAGCCAAATTCTCTATGACATAGTGGAGATTACTCTGTCGAAAATGCAATCAGCCAAAGCCGCCTCAAGTGCTGATGAATTACCGTGGCTTAGGAGAAGACAATGACTTGTCAGTTTTGCACCGATTGGCTAAGATGAGGGACAAGCACATCAAGGGACCCTGAAAAAGTCACAGTGCAGGCCCGCATCCTAAAAATCTTGGCAGATCAGCATTCTTGAATGCTTAAATTGCTAAAACTCCAGTTTTGTCAGTACCCACATCGAATATGTCTGCAGTTTGCATCAAGAAACATTTTGCTCTTTAGCAGTTTTATAAACTGACAGCTAGAACTGCAGTAGAAGTACTCGTGTTCTGATTTCATCTAAAAGACTATTCCTCTGCGGAAATTACTTCTTCTATTTCCTTACTGTTGCATAGTGCATGCTTTCTTCCTGTGCCCACTCATCTCAGTTATTGCTCAAAAGAATGCATAACATATGCCGTGTCGAAATGTGCTTCTAGTCAACAAGACAATCCCAGTAGTAATTGCATTCAAGCGTTATTTGTTTTGAAGTTTTGCACAAACTAGTGGTGTCTGTCGCTTTGATGCATCATGTCTGCTTTTTAATCTTTACATCATACACAGCAATAAGAACAGGACATTGGAATTTCTTTCAAACTCGGATTCTACCACCGTGAATGTTACATTCCAAAACCCAAATGCTTAGTTTTGATGTTTCTGTGCATAAGTGAATAGGAGCTAATTTGCTTGAAGAAATGGCTTGAGTGATCATAAAATCATTTCAGTTGTTGTGTACTCATGTAGAAGTTGTGCTGATTACATACAAAGGAATAGAGAACTGAACATGCCAGGCTTAAACTGATTTTAAATTTCAAATAAAATAAATCTAAACAGAAATATAAACTGATGTGCAAAACTCTTGAGCCAAACCTCATTTCTTTATATTTTGCTTCCAAGGGGCCAGACTTTCTTGTAAATTTTTTTAAAAGTGGTCTTGAGTGACAGTCCTCCAAGCTTTCTGGAGGTCTTTCAAAGCTCTTCTTTAGACTTTGGCTGCTTTTTCACTCATTTTCAGTCCAGCCCTTGTACCGGACCATTTTCAGAGAAATGTTTTCTTGTTTGTTAAGTCACTTAACACTGAACTATACATCATTCAAGCGTAAATAAGGCACCTAACACAAAGGATGAACCAGTGTTGTTTCCCCACATAACAGAAGACTTGGCAAAGAAACAGTTTTAATTTGTAGCTTTTGGGCACTTTGTTACTAGCAGGCTGTCACAAAAATGTATTTTTTTCCCCATTTCTTTACAAGAACTGGACTGAAAAACTGCAGCGACAGGTAGTATGCAGTGATGAATCCTCATTTGAAATTTTTGGTTAAAACTGTAAGTGTGAGATCAGAAAAGGTGCGACATTGAGCATCAACAGCCATCTGTAAAACACGGTGGCATCTCTGTCATGGTTTGGAGCTGCGTTTTAGCCAGTAGTGTTGGGGATCTGTCACGATCCCCTGCCCTCCAGGTTCTGATCTGCCTTCTCTCTCTGGTGTGGATTGGGTTTAGTAATCATGTGTTTCAGTTTTCAGGTGTGGGTATGGCTGGGCTGGAGATGAGACTGCACACCTGCTTCCTATGTCTCATGTATAGCTCTACTTAAGCTCCGCAGTTCACTCCATTCTCCACCAGAAAGTAACTATCCTTTAAGTGTAGTAAGCCAGGTCATGTCTTCTAGTCATGTTTTTGTTTGTTGTAACTTCTGGATTGTCTTCTCTATGCTGCCTCACCTAGAACTCTAAGACCCCACCTGGTCTCACACTCTCTAAAACCAGGAATGCTCCCAGTTGTATTCAAACCATCTAAAACTCATTCCCCACACACTTATCCTCTGGACCCAAGGACCCTGCTTTAAGCTCACTTCCTGGAATTAGGACTCTGTCTCTCCAACTCACACCCTGGAACCTTCCCCCTCTCCAGACCCATGGACTTACAGTACTGAGCCTAAAACCCAACTGCTTACTCCATATTATAGACTGCACACATTTACTTTAAATACTTGTATATATATCTTATGTTTTATTAAAACTGCAAAAAATTATCCTTCTGTGTCTGTCCACTGTTGTGTCTTCACCTTAAAACCTGCAGGATCTTCTCAAAATTATGAGCACAGAAAAGTACCATCACATTTTGGTCCACTATGCAATACCATCTAGATAGCATCTGATCCAGTGTTGTCATTTTCTGCATGACAATGAGTTCAAAGACACCGTCTGAAAAAAAATGATTGTATCTATTTTTCATTTTCCTTGCAAAATACACAGAAATGATGGGTGGCTCAAGACTTTGGCACAGTGCTGTACTGCTGTCACAGGCAGTGAAAGGTATGCTGAAAAAAGAGAAAAGAAACAAGGAGCTCTATCATTCTGTCATCCATATTTATTAACCTTTTCACTTGTCCTCCTTCAACCCAGCTTCCTTAGTCACTTTAATAAGTTTGCTGCAGAGGAAGATAATTGTGCAGTCACCCACACAGAAGGCCACTTGAAGACAAAAACAGAAGGGCCACTGGAAAACATTGTGAGCCCATCTTTCCTGAGTTAGTCAAGTCAGCCTAAATTATGAAACCCTTGAACCACGGCCGGATCAGCTGTGAGTACGGTTTACGTTCTACAAATGCAATGTCAATAGCGGCCATGGCTTTTACCCACTATACCAAGCAAGCATACTAAAGATGTGTTTTGAAAATAGAAAATTGCAAGAACAGGAAATTGCCCCTCCACAGTGAAGCACATGAAGGTTACCATAATCTCATCTTTTTATTTTATTTCCTGCAACTTAATATTAAAAATGAGGTTATTTTGCAGAAGAAAGTGACCACAGTTAGAGACATACATGCTCTGCATGTGGGAGCCAAGCTTCCAAATCCAGATTTAGCTACTTAAGACCACAGAGGTGAAGTCAAAATTGTGCAACAAAGAAAAACATATCCAGTTATTCAAATAAAAAGATAAAGAAGAAGAGCAGAGGGGATCATTAAACATTAAAATATTCAAATATGCTACCACGCACATTTCCAAGACAACACTAAAGCTTGATGATGGCCAAATTACTGTTTAGTGTCTGTGATTACAACAAACAATGTGCCCTGCTGAAGACTGCTTCATTAATAGGAATGCTGTTAGCAATATACCAAGTCTATTTAAAAATTGATCTTCTGCTGTAACATCCCATTAAAAATGGATGGGGAAAGGGGTCATTGGGAGTTGGTTTTGTTGCAAAGTGCCATTCAAAATCAGCTGGAAATTGAAAATAGTCCAAATCATCATAGAGCAATACCAGAAATCTGAGCAGCAGCCTCCCATGTCCCCAAAGTTCAGGAGAAAACAATCTCATATCATACTCCAGCAGCGAAGTGCTGACTTTCCCATGCTGCCTCTGTCAGCCTTCATACATGTTAATCCACTGGGGTATGGAGTATGGGGTATGACTCTCTGTAGCTGAAGAAAGCACACTAAGTAGGAGGAGGTGTGCTTCCAGGCCTGTGCCCTGGAAACGTTCATTAAATAGTCATGGGTCCCAATGCTGAGCTATGCCGTGCCAGGCCGGGCTGAGTTGGGCTGCTTCAGCATCAGTGCTCATGTAATGCTCATCACTGCCAGGGTCAGACAGAGTGCAAGGCTGCTCCTCAGTTACAGGACCAGTTCAATCGTCGCTACATGAGAGCCTCAGTGCACGCCACGCTGAAAAGACTGACGCACATTTACCTCACTTTAAGCCGGCTGGCTTGTCTGTGTTGAGCAAGGTCACATCACGGTCACCGAGCGGTTTGACACGTCACAGAGACAGAAGATGGGCTCTTCTTATGTTTTTTGGAAAGGCTATCTATCTTGTCTTTTTTGTGAAAACGCATATTGGTACATATTCCTCTCTGAGTGGGTGTATGTAAGCTGTGAAGGTCACCAAGCAAAGCATATGAAAGTGGAAGAAGCTTTTGAGGTTTTATCGAGTGATAAGAGAGTGTGTGTGTGTGTTCGGTCAGTGACAATGGAGCAGCCCTTTGCAGTGCTCCACCATGGAAGCCAATGAGACATGACTGTAAAGCAGCATGGTTTAAGAGATCTGTTCTTGATGTTTGGTTTCCTATCACACTCAATTTTTTTCTTAAGTGCTCACGAAGGAAGGCACACATCCCCGATAGAAAATCCACTGTGACTGTGGGTGTGTGTGCGTCTGTGTGTCTTTGTGTGTGTATGGGTTCTTTTCTGTCACAGAGGAAAATGACCAGCCACATATACAGCCAACTACAATATGTCTTTCTGCAATAACAACATGTATTGTGGGTAAATAACCACATTTGATCAAAGATTGAAGGCTTTGTGTTGTCAGCCAGGTTAAAACAAATGACAGTTATTACTTTTAACACCAGCCATACGTTTTATCCACACTAGTTGCATGTCTGCAGAAAAAAGAAAGTTGGTTTCTCCACTGCTTTCATCAACAGAAGTTTCAACACCTCTTGGATTACTAAAGCAAAATTTATTTTGGTTTATCACCAAGCTGCAGTGTCCTGTCTGTCTCTGGCACATCCACCACCCCAGCATCAACCTGCAAATGTGATGAGATCACAGCCAAGATGCCAAACTCCAATTCTGTTCTGTAATAAATCATTCAATTCAAATGTGGGTTAATTGAATGCTTATGTACTTCAATGAGCACTGGGACATAAAGAAAGAAACCCCACAGAATCATCAGTCAAATCTTTCTAGCTTTCCTGTGTTTTATACTTAATTACAACATATGTGTAAATTTTCATGACATTATGGCCTTTACGGCTCTATCCAGTGTTAGTGAGATCAGCATCTCTGGCTCCTACCACCAGAACACGTGACCAAAAACAAAGACAACTCAGCCAGTATGCCTCTGCATTAAATCTGATTCTGTGTGAGCTTGACCTTTGATCCCACAATCTCAAATGTTACAGATCTTCTACCCAGCATAGGTATTAACCAAACAAAGTCTGGAAAAGCTTCACCAAACAAATCAGCTCCTGTAGTGGCAAATTGTGAAGCAGACAGTTGGACGGATGCATAGACGGAGACACGGCATCATGGTGATGAACCATACAAGCGCTGACAAGGATCCAGGATTCCAGTCAGCTCCTAAGGTGGTAATGAGATTTTCATTAATGACCCTCTGTGACGTTGACCTTAATCTCTTGACCTCAAAAATGTTATCGGTTCCAGTAAGCTACTACAAAAGATACAGCAACAGTACATATATCTACATCTCAGCTATGGTAACTCCTAGATAAATCTGCCTCAGAACAGTTGAAACTGTTGCAAACCTAAACAGGCCATTTGCCTTATGTGGTGATTACATTTTACTGCCGACATGGACAGCTGTAGACACCATGGATGAATAGTCATTCAGCAAGTCCACAAGTGTAGTTGGTGCATTTTAATGTAAAGTCTCTGGATGAGTCTGCGCAATCACAAAATATGGCACATTGACATCCAATCAGAGCCTACTGCACATAGTTGGACCCAAGCAGATGCTATCAGAGTAAACTATACAAGTTTCCCGGCTTGTCCTTCTTTGGTATTACTCGGTTCTCATTCAGACTTCTTTTCAGAACTCTTTGAGTACCACGTCTTTCCTTTGCAATGCCCTTTCTCATCAGCCTCAGCTGTGCTTTGTCTTTCACATCCGCAGTATTCCGCAGATTTCCTGCCAAATTTTGAAGAGATGCGTGTTGGTTGGCGAACATTTGCCATTTCTGCCTCTGTCGCTGGTGTACGTTGCTGTGGCGCTTATCGGTGTGAAAAGGCTGCTCTGAAAACATGTCCTGAATTTTCATGATGAAATTAAACGTGTAAAATTTAAAAGCGTGAGTGAATTGATATTTATTTCAGCCTTTTGTGATGTTGAGAAAATTAAGGTTGATGTAATGCAAAAACACTCATATGAAAACAAGCATATGAACACTAAGACAAGCTAAACTACTGTATAATATATAACTATTACTGTATAATAGTTTGATGAATTTTGTGTAAAAATCGTCACTGACATCTTCCATTTGATTCTTTATAAATATTTATATACATTTCATTTTCAGTGATACACAACAAAGCAAGAAATCCTGTGATTTAAAAAATTGAAACACAATATCTTTCGTGCTTTTGTTTTTATAATTGTCTAATAAAAAATTAATCAGTTCTTATGGTTTTCTTCTTTGCACCACATATGCAACCTAGGATCGCCCTTATGTCCCGAGGCAGACATCTTGCGCACTCAACATACACCAGCAAGATCTGAATCAGTGGAGTGATGAATGACTTCCAGCACACTGTAGACTCAGCAAATGTTAAATATTCTCATTAGCTTGTTGAAAGATCACTCCAGCAGCAGTGCTGTTGCCCTTAATGGTCTGAGCCTGAGGCGACCAAAACAACCCCCTACCTCACCACACTTGTGTTTTCTTCTCCTCCTGCCATCACCACCCTTCTTCTCTTTCTGTCTCAATCCATTGGCGGTGAGGCTTCGGGCTTTGGAGAGACAGGCAATATTGGCATCGGAGTTGTCATACATGTCTCTGTCAAAGCAGAAGCAGCGGGGCACTAGAGATGGACAGACACCCGATATGTTGTAACTGCTGCTCCCCTGTGGGATTGATGATCCGGGTTGTTAGCACGAGTTTCAAGATTAACAGAGCCAGCTGTCCTTACAAAATGCTGTGGCTTGACTTCTGCTCTACCCTTGACTTCTGCAGTATCACGTATCACCACAAGTTGGAATAATTCAAACAGTTGCGTCCTGAAACCATTGAAAGCAAATTAAGTTATGCCCACTGGTTTTAAATTCGAATACAATTTTTTTTCTCTGTTTCTTTTATGTCCAATCTCAAAAATAAACAGGTTACAAAAACTTTTTTTTTTTTTTTTACTTGGTTCCATTTTCAGCAATATCAAGCTGCCACCAGTGGGTATGTTGAGTAGAAGGGCCTCGGATAAGGAGAAAAAGGGGCAGAAGAGACAAGCAGAGCACAGAGCTCAGGGCAGAGGTGGCTTTCGGCCATCCATCTCTGGTTTCAGGATTCAGAGAGTGCTGACAGGTCTGGGTCCCCCGGCACAGGCCTCTGGGCTGTAACCACGGATACCCAGACAAACCAAGAGCTGTCACTCAAGCAGTACTAGCTAGACGGAGTCACAGGAGATGTGAAAACAGGATAGTGAGACACCAGGGGTGTGTGTATGCCCTTATACCTCTGTGTGTGTGTACGTGCGTGTGTGTGCGTGCGTGCGTGTGTGTTACAGACTATACAAAAGGAAGGGCAGTGCTGGTCTAGTGAGATATCATTAGTCTCTCTTGGGACACACACACATGCAGAGGACATGTGAAAAACAAATTTTTGATAGTGGAAAAGGTTTTGAGAAACTCCAGCTCAGACACACAAACATGCTGATAATAGCAAACTGCCACTTCATGAATTCTGCAGCTGTCTAAATCTCCTTGACATTTTTATAAAAGCACGCTCTTCCTTTGGCAGGCGCCACTGTGCTTTCTCTTAATACAGATAAAGAATGGTGTGAATTAAAACAGTCAGTAAGATAGACTAAAGACTAGATTGACTAAAAAGTGTGAATGATCAGATTCAATATCAGGGGAAAAAAGGTTCACAAGAACAAACACACAAGGAGTGGAATGTGAGAGCTTCAACACACGTCGCAATTCTCCATCTGCATGACAGAAGATGCCATTTTCTCCAAAAGGCAATTATGTACAGTGGGTACGGAAAGTATTCAGACCCCTTTAAATTTTTCACTCTTTGTGTCATTGCAGCCATTTGCCAAAATCAAAAAAGTTCATTTTATTTCTCATTAATGTACACTCAGCACCCCATCTTGACAGAAAAAAAAACAGAAATGTAGAAATTTTTGCAAATTTATTAAAAAAGAAAAACTGAAATATCACATGGTCATAAGTATTCAGACCCTTTGCAGTGACACTCATATTTAACTCACATGCTGTCCATTTCTTCTGATCCTCCTTGAGATGGTTCTGCTCCTTCATTGGAGTCCAGCTGTGTTTAATTAAACTGATTGGACTTGATTAGGAAAGGCACACACCTGTCTATATAAGACCTTAC